>JAQPPZ010014973.1:0-193699 GCA_028583015.1 Wollemia nobilis
TTTGTATTTTGTAAACTCTCTATTTTTCTGTCTTTAAATCTATTTTCTGTATTCATTGAACTTGCATTTTCATATAGAGTAATCTAGATGCATTCGGCCAAACCTAGGATATGAATGCTTAAGGTTAAAACGAACACATTTAAACACATTCCCAACCTAGGCGTGGAAGCTGTCGTTAAATGTTTCCTGGTGAACCCACCATCCATCAAAAAATCATCAAAATACACCTCCCTTGAGAGGCGAGACCTTCGCAAAGTCCTCTCAGTCCGAGGTACCGCGACATCCTTTTCCCATCCTCCTTTCGGGCACGGATCCAATAACCTGAAGGTAGGGATGCGAAAAATTTGGAGCGATACAGGTGTTAGACTTAGTAAAAGGCTAAATTAATGAATTCAGTTGTGCATGGGCAGTTGTAAATAACTAATTGCCTCAAGAACCACTTGGAATGGCCTGGGCAACGTTATATAAGGCCCCATTTTCAATTTTGTAGGTCTGGCTACCTATGTAAGGAATACTGGTTATACTGTGAGACTTAGATTGATTGTTCTGAGTTATTGCAAGTATAGTGATAGATTATCCATATTGTAATTGAATCCATGATAGAATAATACACAATTGAGCATAATTATATTTGTGGAGTACTGTGTATGATCCTGGCATTGATGGATGTGGATTTGTGGATGAATCTTGTTGTATGTGTTTTCTATTGAATGTTACAGGTTAGTTTTATGCATTGTTGCAACCTTTTGATAGAATTCGACACTGGTGAACCTTGAGGAATGATCTGGAAGCATGGAAGCATCATAAGAGATGTATTGAACACTGTTGTATGATTTTTGGATGTAATCAGTTGCATAGAATCTCTCATTAAACCTGGTTAAGATGTTTTGCATGTTATGGAGAATGGATTGATTAGCATATCAAACCATTACAAAACCTTCTAGAGAGAGATTGAGGCATTAGAGTATCTAATATAGCATCTTATTGTACCTTAGTTTCGTACAAATCGTACACCAGAGTTCGTACAAATCGTACAAAGTAAACTTACCCGATTTGGTAAAATAGGCGATTGAGAGCAATTTACCCGATTTGGCAGTTTTGGGAAATCGACTTGAACGATTACAAAACTGTGTACGATAGCCTCCAAAACTGAATCTATCAGTTTTGATGAGTGTGACATCATACAATCTATGACACTGTATGATTTGAGATCATACAGTGTATGCATTTGACCTCCGTACAAGTTGATCATTGGGCGTAAAAGGGTAGTTTGGGGGATCGTACGATTGTACGATTTGGTAACCAAGTTGGGACTAGTATATTGATCATCCTCAGCCTTAGAATACACCTCCCCAATGGGAATACTCCACCCCTATGCTACATTTGGTATCGTTGCCTTATCGAATCTGGCATTTTTGTTAAAATGGGTCAAATTGACGAAGTGTGAATACTACAAAGCTGGAGGTGAATGACGGACACCAGTGCACGAAGCCATGGGAGATGGGAAGTAAGAGAGAACATTCTAGTAAGAAGGAGCATGAGGATTTCTCAGAGAGAAAACACAAGTAACTCAGACCGTAGTACTCAAGAACCAGAAATAGAGCAAGTTTGGACATCCGAAGAAGGAGACTTTGAGGTATTGTTGATAGAGATGGAAGATGAGGAAGTAGAACCACCAAGCGTAGAGGCAAGGGTTGACACAGGAAAAGTGCAAGAGGATGGAGAGTGGATGGTGACACCTGAGAAAGTGGTAGAAGGGTTGCAAGGGAGTGCAGAGGATGGGAGTCAGGCACCAGAGCAACAGGACGTGAGGTCTCAGGAGGAAAGACCAAGACCATCTCCCTCACATCAGTGAAGGAGGTCGCGAAGTGAAGATGCACGAGAGTTTGGTCACCGAGTGGTGGGACAGAATAAGATACCTCGAATTGACACTTCTGAAGACAATGGGAGTAAGACACCCCCAAGGAGGAATCAGTCAGAGATTCCACGAGATACCTCAAGTGATAGTGATGACTCTCCTAAGATGGCTAACAAGGCAGCCAAACAGAGATGTCCACCATTTTTAGGTGAGGGTAAGGAAGACCCCACATGGCATATAGGGACTTGCATAACCATTTGGAGAGAAAATGGAGTGGATAGACCAGAGGATTGGGTAATTCTATTTCCTACTACTTTGAGAGGATTGGCAATTGATTGGTATTTGAAGAGAGAAAATACCATAGATTTTTAGACTTGGAATCAGATAAAGGAGAAGTTCATTGAAGAATTTTGACCTTTGAAGGATGATGGAGACATTGTTATAGAACTTTGCGTGACAAAGCAAAAATCTGATGAAGATGTGAAGTCCTATAACCGTAGACTAAAGCAATTAGTCGATAAGATGTAGATGCCTCTAGTAGATGTTCTAGTAAAGTGGTGGTTTGTAGATGGATTACTTCCAAAATATAAGAAAAATATGAAGGTAGTACCATCAGAAACATATGAAGAAGTACTAAAGCATGCAAAGAATTTTGAGAGTGAATCAAAACAAATGTATACAAGAATTTTATCTCATCCCAAGTTGAATGATTCAGATAGTGGAGAAGATGACACTATACAGAGGATAGTAGCATCATTTCACAAGGAGTTTGATAAGATGATAAAAGAACAAAAGATCAAACCTGACAGAAATGACATGTGGTGCACGGAATGCAAAATGGAAGGCCATACAAATGTGAAGTGTTCGAGGAATGACTATTGCCACATTTGTAATGTGATGGGGCATGAAGTAATGCTATGTCCATATAATGCAAGAGTACATCCACAAGTATTGTCAATCCAAGAGCAGGAAGAGAAACCGAAGGCCCAAGGAAGTGGGCAACAAGCAACGAGTGGTGGTTATAGAAATAGCAGATGAGGTGGAAGACCAAACCAAGGCAATCGACAAGGAGGGCAAAGTCATTTGTAGTATGATTCGGAAGGAAGGTCGATCATACAATGTCACAATTTCTAGGAATGGGGGCATTTTGTGAAAAATTATCCTTCACCTCAGAGGTAGGAAACATCACAAATAGGCACTACACACATGTGTAGATGGTGTGGTCCAGGAAACCACAAAGAAGAGAATTGTCCAAAATAGGTGAGTTCAAGTAACCCATAGAATGTTAGTTATCTAGACATAGAAGTTCCTCAAGTTAAGGAGGAAACCCAAGAAGTTTTAGCCATGATGAGAAATCAGGCTAAGAAGGATAAGTATCCAGAGCCAACAAAGGAAAAGCAATGTTGGCAAGTAGCAAAGAAAATATTGCAAGAGGAAGCTGAAAAGACTAAGCGAGTAGAGTCAACAGCTGATAAGGAACTAAGAAAACCATCAGATCAAGAGATAGTTGTGCAAAATCTGGCAGCACAGGTTTTGGATACCATAGTAGAAATTAAAGTATCAAACCTATTGGAAGCTATTCCAGCATTGCAGAAAGCAATGGTGGAAGAAATACAACCGCATAAGGTGATGGAAGTGCAGAGCCAACCGATTCAGGAGAAGGAGTGGAAGGATCAGTTTATGGATCCAACTGTATTAATGATTGATGTGGGAAAGAAACCTGCATTAGTTCATATGGAGATCTTAGGGCACAAATTGACACAAGTTATTGTGGATGGAGGATCCAACATCAATGTGCTACCTGAAAGAACATGGCTAGAACTAGGTGCTCCATCTCTATGGGCACCAAGCTTTCGATTATATGGTGCTGACTAGAATGGCATCGAGACAAAGGGAGTCTTGACCGCACAACAAGTGGTGATAGCTGAACAAGAATTTGTCTTGGATTTCATTGTGATTACAATGCAGAAACCTGCATACGATGCTCTCTTGGGGAGAGGTTGGCTATGAGTAGCCAAAGTTAATCACAACTAGGGAAAGAATCAGATCACTTTTAAGAAGGGACAACATAAATATATGATTAATCTAGCTAATCAAAAAGTTAGTGAGGATGTAGCTACGATAGATGAATCAAAAAATTCCTCAGGAGATGAAGGGCATGAACCTGATGGAGAAGGAATGTTGTACCTAGAAGAATGTAGTGAAGATGAAGCTAGATCTGATAGTGGACTTCTTCATTGGAAAATGGAGGAGTACGAAATTTTTCAGCCCAACTACCTCTGTATTGAGTCAGAGGAGATCAAGGAAAAATAAGACAAACCAAAAGTTAGCCAAGAACCTAAGAAGGAAGCAGAAGAGAAATGGACATTTCCGAAAAGTTTTGTAGAGTATACAGTAGGAGATGCAGAGATTGATACAAGGCCGACACACCCAGAGAATGTAGAGAAAGCTACAAGTGAACCAAAAAATATCAAATATGAAGGACCTCAGATAGTGGACATCAATCTAGGAATAGAGGAAGAACCTAGGATGATTCACTATGGTGATGATTGGAATCCTATACTGAAAGTGATAAATTTTAAGATATTCTTAGAATATAAGGATGTCTTTGCATGGACATATAAGGACCTGAAAGGAGTACCACCAGAATTGTGTGTCCACAAGATTACACTAATGCCTGGAGCTCAACCTATAAGAAGGAGACCATATAGAATGAACCCAAAGTATGTTGCATTAGTGAATGCGGAGATAGAAAAGATGTTGGAAGCAGGAATCATCTTCAGGGTGACAAACAGTGAATGGGTCTCACCTATAGTGATCACCTTGAAGAAGGAAGTAGACAAGATTAGAATATGTGTGGACTTTAGGAGTCTAAACATTATAACTATTAAGGATCCCTTCCCTATTCCCTTCATAGATTCTATCTTGGAAGAAGTCGCAGGACATGAGATCTATTCATTTTTGGATGGGTTCTTGAGATACAATCAAATTAGTATAGCCGAGGAGGATAAGTTGAAGACCACATTTATTATGGAGAATGGCATCTATGCATACAATCGAATGCCATTCAGGCTCTGTAATGCCCCAGCTACATTTCAGCGTATCATACTGTATATATTTGATCAGTTAGCAACAGGGAACTTTAAAGCATTTTTGGATGATTGGTCCATTTATGGGAAGATCAAGGAGCATCTTCCTACCCTCAGTGAATGTATGAGTAGGTGCAGAAATGCATAGATATCATTAAATCCAGGGAAATGCTTTCTGATGGTACCATATGGGAAATTGTTGGGACACATTGTGTGTAGTGAAGGATTGAAAATAGATCCTGATAAGATCCGTGTGATATTGCACATGGAAGAACCATTTGATGTGAGTTCACTCAAAACCTTCCTTGGATCGATAGGGTACTATCGAAGGTTTATCAAGAATTATGCACATGTATCCTACCCATTAGATTCTTTGATGAAAAAGAATGTTCCTTTTATATGGATAGAGGAGCACCAAGGAGCCTTCGAGGAGCTGAAGGCTAAGCTTGTGAGTAGTCCAATTTTGGTGTTTCCAAACTAGGATAAGGAATTCCATGTCCATATTGATGCTTCAAATTTTGCAATTGGATGTGCTTTAGCACAAGAAGGATAGTTTAGGCTAGATCAACCTATTTTCTTTGCTAGTCACCTTTTGTCAAGGCCAGAGAGAAATTATAGTACAATAGAAAGAGAAGCTTTGGGAATGGTATATGCAGTTCAAAAGTTTAGGTATTACCTATTGGTGAATCCCTTTGCCTTCTATGTTGATCACCAAGCCTTGTTGTACTTGATAAATAAGTCGGTGATACAAGGATGAGTCAGTAGGTGGCTCATCACCCTTCAAGAGTTCATATTTCGAGTAGTGGTGAGACCTAGTAAGAAGCATGTGATTGTAGACCAGTTGTCTCGGATACGATCAGGGGAACCTATAGGAACAGGAGTTCCTGATGAATTTCTAGATGCACAATTATTCACCATCAATGTTGTTCCATCATGGTACAAGTTGGTTGGCCAATATCTATCCACAAGAGAGTTACCACAAGAGATGATGACAACGAGAAGAAGAAAGTAATAATGAAGTCAACACATTTCTAGATAATAGTAGGATTATTGTATAAAATGGGAAGTGATGGTATCTTACGAAGATGTGTGATGGATGAAGAAGTCAAAGTGGCATTGAAAGAAGCTCATGTAGGCTTAGCAGGAGGGCATATGGGACCAGATGCAACTACTAGAAAGGTATTTCTAGTAGGGCTATGGTGGCCCACATTGTATAATGATGCAAAGGAGCATGTGAAAGCATGCGACACTTGCCAAAGAGTAGGAAAGCTGATAAAGAGGGACTTTATGCCCTTACACCCATCACAACCACAAGAGTTATTTGAATGATGGGGATTGGAATTCATAGGACCATTAAAGACATCTCAATGGAGGAAGTGTAGATACATCATAGTAGCAATAGAATACCTAACAAAATGGGTTGAAGCAAGAGCATTACCTGATAACTCGATAAAAAGTACAATGAGATTCTTGTATGAATAGGTAATCACAAGGTTTGGTATTCCACTACAAATAACAAGTGATCGAGGAGGACACTTTGTTAATGAGATTATCAAGATGCTGACAATAGAGTTCAATATTTTACACTCATTGTCTAGTCCATACTATCCCAGAGCGAATGGGCAGGTGGAGGCAACAAATAAAGTCCTAGTATCTACTCTATATAAAACCTATGGAATAGAGGGAGCAGATTGGGAGGAAAGGCTACCATCCATTTTGTGGGTATACAGAACAAATTTTAAACCTACAATAGAACATACACCTTTCCAATTAATGTATGGATAGGAAGCAGTGGTGCTAGTTGAATTCTTGATACCAAGTTTGAGAGTCATGGTAGAGCATCGCTTGGGTGATCAAGAAAGTTTGGAAGAGTGACTGACAACACTGATCAAGTTAGATGAAAGAAGATTCATGGTGCAATGGGTGATTGAGATAGCTCAGAAAATATGGAAGGTGTGGCATGACAAACATTTGAGGAAGTTAGAACTTAGTCTGGGTGACTTAGTTCTAAAGTTTAATGGAAAGAGGGAAATCAAGCTAGGTAAGCTGAAGATATTATGGCTTGGTCCTTATAAAGTAGTTGAAGTAATGAATAATGGAGTAGTCAAGTTATAGAACTTGAATGGGATAGAAGTGCCCAATACTATAAATGGCTCAAAGTTGAAGCCTTACAAGGTACAATGTTTATTCATTGCTTTAGAAGAAATTGAATGATGAAGATGAGCGAAAGCTCAAGATGAAGCTCAGAGTGAGCCAGATCCATCATAAGAAGAGCCTGACATAGGACTCACACACTTATTTGTAGAAGGGGAGGAACTATGACCAACCATAGAACAACAAGAGTTGGTACCTCGACACGAAGAAAGAAGAAGATTACGAGTACATGTCAGATTTATTGATGGAACCGAGAGAATTGAAGAAGAAGATGAAGAATGGATTCCTCCAAATGAAAGAGAACATCAAGAGATAGTACTATTACCCAGAAATAGGGGAAGGTAGGAAGAAGCAACCCCAATAAATAGAAATAGGATGTATCCTTAGGTAGAATGGAGAGAACTACCCCAAAAAATGGAAGGACGAAGAAGGATACGACTAACAGTACGATATGAAGATAGAGTGGACACATTTGAAATGGAAGTTCTAGAGGAAGAAGGGAATGAGACCATTGATCAAGAATTGGTTGGACTTACTCCATTGGCTCAGATAGGGCTATTACAACAAAGAATGTGGTTATAGACTCAAAAATTGCAAGAAGAATATCAAATGTTGAGAGGTCATAATGCAATGTTGAGAGAGCAAATCATCCAAGAATTGGATGGCATGATACGTAGGTTGGAGGAACAAAGGGTAGCTAGGCTACAAGATATTGAAAGGGAACTAGAAGAGGTTGAAGGATTAACTTCGAGAAGTGGTGGAGGAAATGATGGTGCAAGCACAAGCTCACAGGTACCACCAAGTGACCCACCTATGACAAACGAAGATGTGGAGATGTTGTGGTGAGATATTGAAGAGGTAACTACATCACCCGAATCACAAGGTAATACACTACTGGATTTGACAGACTCTAGTAGTGAAGGCATGCCTTGGCTCATAATGGAACCTAGTACAAGAAGTAGTGATGAAGATGATCACCCAGAGAACCCTCAGAACCCTCGAGGTAACTTCCCCACATTACAACAACAAGAAAAAAAGGCCAAACCAACCTTGAACCACAAGAGTATATAATAGCCTATCGAAAGTTGAGAAGACAAAGGAGAGAAGTATGAATATTGGAGAGAATGATGAATTTACCAACAAATTGGGTAGAACAGAGAGAAGAGAATCAGAATCACTCAAGTTCTGAGATGGACTTTTTTGATGCATATAGAGAAGTTTTGGCAACATCATCCCCACAAAGAAACTTTGAGGAAAGAATATGGAGACGTCACCTAGCACATGTGGATCAGAGAATCAGAGCACTACAACAATTATCACCAAGTACAAGAAGAAGTAGAAGTCCACTAGCCAACATTGAGTTGGTAGAAATAACTCCTGATACCCAAACAATGGGAGGAAGAAATAGAGAAAGACCCCTAAGACTTCAGCCAGGAAGGGGGGAGGTATTCAACTACAAAATGAACAAAGACAAGGTGATGTTACAATTAGAGGAGGAAGAGGGTGAGGAATATTCTGACCCCCTACTCCTATATGGCTAGGAGATACACCCTTAGCTTGTATGAACTGGACAAGGAATCTATGAGGATTACCAAGAATGAGGGGAATCTTACCAAATCCTGCAAGGTGACGTACATGGGGACAACTAGCCTTAATACGACCAGGACCCCAATGAGTAATGGGTGGTAGAGGCTTACTCCAGGAAAGGGAGGAATCACCATTAGCATAGAGAAACTCACCATCAAGAGGAATAGGATGGGGGAGACACTCACATGGTAGAGGCCTTGCCGGTAGAGGAAGAGTGCATTTTGTAGATGAAAGAAACCAAGGACAACTAAGAATCTGATCACCAAGTCTAGAGCCAGAATTGATCCGAGGGGATAGGTGGAGAAGTCACTCGAATGATAGTAGAGTAGTAAGGACACCGCTACCAAGGGACCAATCACCTATGCGGCAAGGGGAAAGGACACCAGGTGAGGATACTCCAGCTTGCAATTGTACAATTCCAAATTGTACACATAGAGGAGGAAGGCCAGGGAATTCAGTAACATCACAAGTGGAGATGAATCGGCCTAGGGAACAAATATCGATAGGTGACACAACCACTCAGAACGTTATAGTTGAACCTCCAAGAGAAGAATTTGATGGGATCGTACAAGTGAATGTCACTGTACGATTGCCAAGATGGTAAGTGTAAATAGATTAGGATTGAAAAAAAAAAAAAAAAAAAAAACAAGTGCCTTAATTGTGAAAATCCCTCGAGACGCAATTAAGAAGGAAGTGGTTGAAAATCGGAAACGACGGCCTCTTCAGAGAGAGAAAAATTGAAAATTTCTCTAAGTATAAAGATCGTACAAGTAAAAATTGAGGATGAAATCATACAAGTTATGAGATCGTACAAGTAAAATCGACATAAAGACATGTGAAATCATACAAGATGACATGTTGTACGATTTGGATCATACACTATATGATTTTAGCATGTTGTACGATTTCCAACTACCCATTTAATGCGGCATGCATGGGAAAAAGTAACGGTTGGAGGAAAAAGTAGGAAAAAGATAATTTTTTCAAAAACTTGCTGAGTTGTCAATCATCCATGCAAGATGGAAGGAAAATGTGCAAAGTGGCACAATTTAGGGTTAATTGAATTAGGGTTTAGTTAGGGTTTCGAAATGCTTTAAATAAGAAGGCAGAACTGCAATTTCATTAAATCGTACAAAGAGAATTCAAATTTTCTAGGAGGACGAAGGTGGAAAGCATGCAATTGAATGGAGAAGACCATATGGGCAGCCAATTTCATCAAAAATATGCATTTAGAAGGACCCATTTTTATTAGCACCAAGGAGTACTTTTCATTTTTAGAGAAATTAACCTAGAGAAGGAACGAAAGAGGGAAATTAGGGTTTTACTCCATTAAAGAGAAAAATTCAAAGTTCAATAAGAAATATGAAGAATATACAGTAGAAAATATCCAAGTACGAACCCAGAGGTGAAAAATGGTAGATTAGGGTTCGGAGAAGTGAGAAATTAGAATCGGATGATGGAAATTGCAAGGAAAGTGAAGATTTAAACCCTAAAAATAGAAGAATCGAAAGAGAGCTGGAAAAAGCAAAGGATGGAAAGAGAAGTCCATACAACCATCAAATATAGCCAAAAATTCATCAATTGAAGATAAATTGTGCTAGAGGTGGAGAAGTTGGAAAATTGCTCTCGAGAAATACTGAAACGGAGGAACGGGGCAATCCGACAAATGGGTTGGTGAAAGATTCAGCAAAAGAGGTCAAAATTTTGAATTTTTCACAACCTAGGGTTTGAAAAATTGTACTATATGATTTTAGGAGGAATGTATGATTTCAAAGGAAGATAGCACAGTTCTGGGTGATTTTCAGGCCATTTTTGGTAGTTTTTAGCAAATCATATATATGAAATCGTACAGATTCCAAAGGGGAAGGTAGTCCAAAAGCAACATCGTATGGAGTACTATCATACTATATGATTTTAGGTTGTAGATGTACGATTTGGAGGAGTTATGATGGTTTGAAGACTGATGGGCTAAAAATCGAACTATGGGGAAAGAGAGTAGTGTACGATCTAGAAGTGGCTGGTGAAGGTAAGAACCATACAAGGGTACAAAGAAGAGACATTGTATGATTTACAGTAAGTCATATGATTTTAGGTACACTTTCGATTGGGGAAATGGTGATGTTCGGCTACTAAGTTAATCGATGAGATGGTGGAGGAATGATCTCAATAGAAGAGTTTGGACGCGGTTAAGGTGGATTGTAGCCAATAGGGTGGAGAGGTCACTAGGTCCATTGCACGAGAGAGAAGCATACCCACAGTAACAACAAGGGTGGTAGTTTTAGTCCCATGATTGGCATGGTAATCATCCTTGGAGGAGAAGAGGATATAGGTCATGGAGGGGGTAGAGACATTGGTGGGCTAATCTGAGAAGAACACCACCAAGGCATCGAGAGGAGAGAATGGCACAAGAAAGGACCTCACAGAGGGAAATGAGGAGTGAAGTACACCTACCAGATCAGGAGGAGAATCTGAGTAGTGGATAGGAAGAGGGTCAGGTTGAAGTTACAAATATCACATTTGTACAACATGGAGCAGATACATGCAGGAAGTGGTGGAGTGATGGGAAAAATAAGAATCATCCTTGGAGGAAGATATTCGAGGATGCTGGTGTAGTAGTGATTGCACAAGTTCCACCATTCCACAAGTCCTTCTTCCATAACTATCTATTACAGATAGTTTAGGTGTATAACCCTGCAACTAGAACAACCTATGTCAATGTGGGCAAGAGGTCGATGAAGGTAGATATTTTGGTAGAGATATTTTAGAAGACATTTGGCTTGCTAGAAGATGGTATGGAGGTAGTAAAGAGGTTGGTAGATCCAATAGAGGTATACCACCTCGTCACTACACTTACCACTATCACATCACTGACTGAGGCAAAGATCTCAGGTGTAGGAACACATGGAATCAAACAGAGCCAGTTGAAAGGGGAACATTGGTCGTGTGCTATGAATACAATCATGGCTCGACTGATAGGAGATATAAGGGCCATAAAAATGCCAATGTGGATAGCATAGTATGTAGAAGGTATCACCAAGGGAATTCAATATGATTGGGGTACCTTTCTAGAAATAAAAATGCATGAGGTACTGACAAAGAGGTCGAAGAACTTTGGAATGACTTTCCATGCTATTGGATTGTTATTAAATGTAGTCACAGAAGTAGAGATCCAATTTCTAGGTTTGATAGCACCTCAAGAAATTAGGGGAGGACAGCCAATGATATTGAGATGGGCTAAGTCAGTACCAATACCAAAAGAGACCCCAGAGAGATCTCGAACGAGGAGCGAGCAACGGACCTGTAGAGCTCAAGAGGATACTACTCCGAAGGAAGATGAAGATGTACATCATCGGAGAAAAAGGCCTAGATGGTTGGAACTAGGAGCTAGAACAACAAGCACCTAGGCAATAGCAGTAGGAGCAGCCACCCATTCAAGAAAGGGAGAAGAGGCAAGGAAGCCCAATACAGATAAATACAAGGAGACAACATGAAATAATGGTGAGCAAACCAGTTCTAAAAGTATGAGAAGAGCCTACACCGTAGAAGCACCAACAAGAAAAAGAATAGTCAGACTTAGAAGAGATAGAACTGGATGAGTTATGTTGGATGGAGGTAGAAAGAATAGTGACATCTCCACAAATCTTCCAATAATTTGAGCAGATGGATGCTTCTAAATTTTTTAAAGGATTCGAGGTAGGGCAAGAAGAAATAACCACTACTCAGGAAGAAATGGAAGTAAGAATAGATACCATGGAGGAAGAGTCCAAGAAAAAGCCTCATTACAAGTTTGTGAGAGGAGGCTCGAGTAAGAGAGATGCACCAGAAAATATGGAGGCATCATAGGAAAAAAGAACTTGTTGTTGAGCAGGTCACAACAATGGATATTCAACAGGATCAGGAGGAAGAAGTGACAGAAGAACAACAAGTGGGTAGTATAGAACAAGAAGTAGCCCAAGAGAATACAGAAGAACAATAGGTGGGGCTTATAGAATAGAAAGAAGCCCAAGAACAAGTTGAACAACAACAATCTCAATAGGAGGTTGTAAATATAGAAGATAGTGAGGAGGAGAAGATCGTAAAATAGTCTCCACCTCGAGAAAATATAGACACTCAGAGAGCACTTCAGGAGCTTGGGGGAAGCTCTAGCCACCACATGGAAGAGGAAGATGAATGGACTCCTACAGAGGAAGAACTATGAGGGATCCAATCCAGTTATCTTCTAGAAGTACCATGGTTCAATAGAATTGAAACTGAGGAGGAGGCACATGGAATAGAAGATAAGGTGGAACACTTATTTTCTTAGTTAGGCCATGTCATTAATAGTGCCAGATTGGAATTTTGTATTGGCCATATGGGAGAATTGAAGTTGTGGGAAGAACAAGTGTCTCTCAAGTTAGAAAAGATAACAGAATGGGTGAATAGTGTAGAGCGTACAAGGAGAATTGTAGACATTCATGCACAACATCCATGGAGGTTGCCCAAGGAAGAGGTAACAACAATTTTGGGAAGAGAGGACTTTCCAGAAGGGGTGATAACAAATTACAGGAAATATCCAAGGATGTACTTGGATAGAGTCAATCATCCGACCTATCCCACAAATACGATAGAGTTGGAGTATAAGAGGGTTGCTACTGGAGTGGCTATCACCTTGAGGAAGTTTAACTTCCTAACACATTAGATAGAGTGGTTGAGCATAGGATTGGAACAAATCTATCAGCTCAAGGAGGCTCAGAAGGAGGAGACTACAACCACTCAAAATAAATTGGTCGCAATGGAAGAAGAACTACAGAAAAGTAGAGCTACGATAGAAGAGAAAATAAAGAAACTAGAGGAAGATCTATCAAGCATCAAAACTAAGTCTGAAGCTAGAGTTAACATGCTTGAAGAGGAAAAATGATAGATCTCATAGAAGGTAGAAGATAGGATTAAGGAGTTGGAGGCACAACTCAAAGCAAAGGAGGAACAGATGATAGCTCAGTTGGCTGAGAAGAGTGAGAAAATGGTAACACAAGCCAAGAAGATAGAGGAGCTGACAAAGGACAATAAAATATTGAATGAGATGGTCCTAGAAAAGCAAGCTCAATTGAAAATTAAGGAAGATAGTGTTCGAGCTATGGAGGCTGATATTAATCACCACCTACAGACCATTACTAAAAATAATGAAGAACTTTAGGTGGTAGCTCGAGCAGAAGCTCACTAGTAGGAGAAGTTGAAAAAGAGTGCCTCAAAACATGAAAAGCAGATGATGGAGTTCCTGAAGACTATCGAGGAAAAGGCTAACTTCCATGGGGTGAAAGTAGTAGAGATGGGAAGCTACGCAGCCAAGTTGAGGAATGAATGAGAAATGTATAAGTCATAAGTCAAGGACTTAGAGGCTGTAGTGGTAGAATACGAGGCACAGTGGAAGAAGCAGAATGAGTCGGTGAGGACACCGACCAAAGTAAAGGGGAGGGCAGATGTAGGCAGCAAATCCACCTCCCAGAAGAAGAGAAAGTGATCAAAAAGGATTTGCTCAATTTTGATAGTTTTGGTAGTTTACCAAGTTTTGTAAACCATATAGGTAGGGGAAACAAACCATAACTAGATTGACAAACCATACAAGGTAGTAGAAAATCATACAAGGTGCATTGAAATTCATCCAAATGCATGGGAAATGTAATTTCATAGTGAAATGGTGCATAGATTTGCTAACTAAGGTGTTAGACTTAGTAAAAGGCTAAATTAATGAATTCAGTTGTGCATGGGTAGTTGTAAATAACTAATTGCCTCAAGAACCACTTGGAATGGCCTGGGCAATATTATATAAGGCCCCATTTTCAATTTTGTAGGTCTGGCTACCTATGTAAGGATTACTGGTTATACTCTAAGACATAGATTGATTATTCTGAGTTATTGCAAGTATAGTGATAGATTATCCATATTGTAATTGAATCCATGATAGAATAATACCAATGAGCATAATTACGTTTGTGGACTACTGTGTACGATCCTGGCATTGATGGATGGTGATTTGTGGATGAATCTTGTTGTATGTGTTTTCTATTGAATGTTATAGGTTAGTTTTATGCATTGTTGCAACCTTTTGATAGAATCCGACACTGGTGAATCCTGAGGAATGATCTGGAAGCATGGAAGCATCATAAGAGATGTATTGAACACTATTGTATGATTTTTGGATGTAATCAGTTGCATAGAATCTCTCATTAAACCTGGTTAAGATGTTTTGCATGTTATGGAGAATGGATTGATTAGCATATCAAACCATTACAAAACCTTCTAGAGAGAGATTGAGGCATTAGAGTATCTAATATAGCATCTGATTGTACCTTCATTTCATACAAATCATACACCAGAGTTCGTACAAATCGTACAAAGTAAACTTACCCGATTTGGTAAAATAGGTGATTGAGAGAAATTTACCCGATTTGGCAGTTTTGGGAAATCGACTTGAACGATTACAAAACTGTGTACGACAGCCTCCAAAACTGAATCTGTCAGTTTGGATGAGTGGAACATCATACAAGCTATGACACTGTATGATTTGAGATCGTATAGTGTATGCATTTGACCTCCGTACAAGTTGATCATTGGGCGTAAAAGGGTAGTTTGAAGGATCGTACGGTTGTACGATTTGGTAACCAAGTTGGGACTAGTATATTGATCATCCTCAGCCTTAGAACATACCTCCCCTATGGGAATACTCCACCCCTATGCTACATGGTTTTCACCAACCAATGTGTCTGAAGTGTGAAGCTTCATGGGCATGATGGGCTATTATAGATAATATGTGAAGGATTACTCCAAAATAGTCACTATCATAACCAATATCCAAAATAAATGAAATGAATTAAAGTGGATTACTAAGTGTGAATTTTATTTTGTGTTTCTTAAATATAAACTCACCATGACACCAATCCTAAAGATTCCAGGTCCTAAGGAAAACTTCTTAGTATGCACTTATGCATCACTAGAAGGGTTAGGAAGAGTGCTTTCACAATATGAATTAGTCATAGCATATGCATCAAGGAAACTTAAGAAATATGAATTTAACTATGCTACTCATGATCTAGAGCTATCAACAGTTGTGCATGTTCTAAATATTTGGTATCATTACTTGGTTGGAAGATCCTTTGAGCTAAGGACCGACCATAAGAGCTTGAGATACATATTCACTCAACCTATGCTCAATGTAAGGTAGAGAAGATGGATCAATTTCTTAGTTGAATATGACTTTGATATTAAATATATCAAGAAAAAAAATAAGGTGGCTAATGCCTTAAGCAGAAGGAGGCACATAACAAATTTGACCCAAAACCATATAGATTTATTAGACCAAGTCAAGAAGATGCAATCTCAAGATGGGTATAACAAGGAAACTCATGTCAATATAGGAAGACATACTGAATAAAATAAGAATTTTGGCATAAAATATGGTCTTTTGTGCTATAAGGATAGGGTCATCGTACTAAAAATAGATGATTTAGGAGACTAATCATGCAAGAAGTGCACATATCTCCTTAACTTTCTCATCCTAGAGGGGCCAATATGAAGGAGCACATGAAAAGGACCTTCTTTTGGATAGGAATGAAGAAGGATATCACCAATTTTATCACTTGATGCCTAGAATGCCAAAAAGTGAAGGTTGAATGTAGAAACCCTATAGGGCAATTATATCCACATGATATACCTCTATAGAAATGGTAGGTTATATCCATGGACTTCATAGTAGGTTTACCCAAGACCAGGTATCAACACAATGCAATCTTTGTAGTAGTCGATAGATTGACTAAGGTTGCACATTTTATACCAAGAAACATCAAATATGATGCTCAAGTTGTGGCTAATAGATTTTCCAAAGAGATATTTAGTTTGTATGGCTTTCCTTAAATAATTATTTTAGATAGGGATTCCATATTCACTTTTGAATTCTAGAAAGCCCTACATCATGTAGTGGGCACAAAACTAAATTGAAGCTCTACATATCACCCTGAGATCGATGGTCAAATTGAAAGGGTGAATCAAGTCCTAAAAGATATGCTTCATATATACTACATGGACCAAAAGTCTCAATGGGAAGAGTATCTACATCTTATAATATTTGCTTATAATAACAGGTATCATTCTTCTTTGGGTATGGCCCCATTCTATGCCTTGCATGGAAATGGGTGTAGAACACTATTGTCATGGGATAATTTGGAGTATCGGATTGTGATAAGACTAGACATGATCAAGGAAATGGAAGGTCAGCTAAAGATGATCAGGCAAAGGCTTAAGGAAGCCACTAACCATCAAAAGAGCTATGCTGATCTAAAAATATCACTAAGAGAATACTCTATGGGAGACAAAGTGTTCTTAAGGGTTAACTCAATGAAAAGCACCATCAAATCCATAAATTTGGATCCTCATTTTGTAGGGTCTTTTGATATCATTGGAAATATTAGTCTAGTTGTTTACAAAATCATCTTGTTGTCCAACCTATTAAAGATCCATGACATCTTCCACATATCCCTGATTAGGAGGTATATTGCTAAACCTGATCATCTATGGGATGTTTCTAAATTGAAGATGGCAAACCCCAATGCAATTGAAGTGATGACGATGAAGATTCTAGAGTTTCATTTCAAATCAATGAGGAAATTAACTCTAGAAAAATATAAGGTCCAATGGGACCGTTATTTTGAAAGAAGCTCCACTTGGTAAAAAGTGGACGATATGAAGAAATATTTTCCTTTTTTATTTGAAAATATATTGTAATAACATTTTATGGTAGAGAAAACACAGGGGACTATGTTTAGTCCAAGGGGGTAGTATGTCATGACCCACCTTGGCAAGACTTTTTTCCTAATATACTATGTATTGATGAATGACTATTTGATTCTTAGTTGTGATGCATTTGGATGGTTATGCAATGTTTATATTGGTTTATCTATGAGGAATATGGTACTGCTAATATATTATCGATGTGCAGTACCAAGTACACTCATGGGTGGGAGAGGTAAAATCAACCACCAAGAATGTGGTACTTGAAAATGGAGATGATGATATGATAGCTCAAGGTAACATGAATTACTACCCTCATATAGATTGCATGTTATCTTACTTTGTGGTGATCATATGATCAGGCCATCTAGAGTCAAATTTGGTAACCTAGAAGTTATCATAAGTCCTTGACCATGATAGGTGACTAGGTTTACGATAAATCACCACCTTGTTTTGATGCACTTGATTGGGTGATTTTGTTTGCATGTGTGTTGTGTGTAAAAATATTGGGTAAAGAACCCCCTTCAAAAAGGACTAATGGATATAGAGGTTTCATTAATCCTTAGTCCACTTAAAATTCCATACTAATGTTAAATACTAGTATAGGTATTTTATTTGAATAAGGAATAATCAATGACCTTTATGGTTTAAATTAAATCAAATTCAATATTATAAATAATAATGTTTCAAATATTAATATTAAATTCTCTCTTGTACCTTTTATAAATTGAAAAAAGAAATGAATAACTTTATCCTTTATAAATTTGAGAAATAAAATAATGATTTTACAAATGAAATAAAGAAAACAAATGAATTTTCATTTAAGGCAAGATATTTGGAAAAATGGAAAGAACCATTTTAAATTCAAATATCTCCTTTGGGGACACCTTGGGTAAGCTTGGAATTACTTCTAGCAGATGGAATTTATGTCAAAATGGAGACTTTGGGGTCAAGGTAGATCAGTCCTTCATGTTAAGAGGACAAGGGGATGGAGGAAGTAGGATCTTTTTTATATATTGGGAGGAGCTGCAAGAACGAAGAAAGGAGGAATTGGTGGAAAAACCATAAAGAAGCTTAAATAATTTGAAGAAGAAATAAAATAAGGAATCATCAAGGAAACTAAATTAAAATTACCCTTAAAAATTTACTTAAAATACCTCCGCTTGATTTAATTATTAGAAGCATATAAATGAAATGCTTTGGTTGTAATCAGCCACGAGGGCCTATAGTTTAAGCTTACTTTCATAATTGTTTCTAATATTTTTGCCTATGCTAGTATTCCTATGCCCTCAAGAACTTAGAGGCATATGTTCTCATGTCTAGATTAAACTTGATTTTTTGTTTGACCCACCTTGATTCGATCACTTCTTGCTCTGTTTCAATCTAGTTTAGTGGATCTCACCCCCTTGTTCGCCAAGGATTTTATTGAGGGATCAACACCCCAAGTTAGGTGTTTCCATATCTTATTTCTTTGCTGGAAAACTTAACCTATTTTACTCCTTCACCCTATTCTTGTGTTGGCATCGACATCCTCCTGGTTGTAAGGTATGCTTGTAGAATTGAGTTATTATTTAAACCACTTTAGAACTCTACCATGGGAGGTTGGGAGTCAAAGAATGAATGGATGTTTCACTATCTATTTTATGGTTGAATCTAGGGTCATTGCATCATGGTGACTATTTTTTTTACTAGGCGTAATGTTTGTTTTACATGGGGCAACAATACAAAAACCTTTTCATCGCCCTTGTATTTTATTTACTCTAATATCAAACCTTAGAGGGTTGTTTAATTCATCGTTCAACACCACTTCACAATTTTGTGGTGTGACAAATCCACTCATTAAAGCATGAAAAAAGTAAGGTCACTTCAAATTTCCTTAGGGATTATCCCACATTAGAGATGTTGGGGTGTTTTATCCCCTTCAAAATGCAAACGCCTCTTAGGTTTGTTGACCACCGCTCAATGGTCTAGGATACCATCGCGCTGGGCCACTTGAGCATCGATGGTTGGCACTGTCCCTCTTAGACACTTGTATTACATTGACTATTATTGATCAAATTACCTCCCTACCATGTGGCTTTGTGACACATGATAGTCTTTAACCCACCCTCAATCGTTGGTGTCTTTGTGAGGTTGGTTGTCGCGTGGGCCCATTAGGTGATCAACTAGTTTACCACCCCTACCTTGGTTTATCCCACATTCTATATGTGGGGGTACTTTAGCACCACATATAGGGGGAGCCACCCCTTATTAAATGACCACAAAGTAGTGGTCATGAGACCCACCACTTGGGGAGGGGTTGTTATGCTAGTTGTTCACATAGTCAACCGACCTGTTCACTATGTTTGTGATGTTTTATTGGCCCACAACTGTTTGATCACCTGTGCTTGGTTGTTAATCGATTTAGTTGGCTGGAAAAAATAATGAACCCCTCCCCCCCATTTTAATGATTGATCGTTAATTTATCAAATTAAAAAAAAGAATGACATTTTGCTTATTTAGAATGATTAGTGATGAATTTATTAAATTGGAAGGAAGGAATTTATCATGAAAAGAATGGTATTTATATATTTAAATTGAATAAAGGATAATTGATTTTTTTTTAATTAAAAAGGTGATTTGTAAGTATTTGATTGGTTAAGGGTATGAGACCTTAATTGATTAAAGAAATGGGTTTTGTAAGTATTTGATTGGTTAAGGGTATGGGACCTTAATTGATTAAATAAATGGTTTTGTATGATGAAAAGCATGAACCTTTGATTGATTAAAGGAAGGTTTGTGAATTACTCCATGACTTTCATTCCTAAAGGATAAAATGACTCTCCTTTTTTATAATATAAAGAATGGATATATGAGGTTTTCTTCTGATATTTTTGGATTAATGATTTATGAATAAATGCATTGAATAGTTTGAATAGTTGTAATTTTGCATACGAACTATAAATGCACATGTTTTCCATAATTCATTTAATATATGCATTTAGTTGCATGATTCATAAGATCCATGAGTTGTCATGATCCCTTACCACCATCAATTGAGCGATGGATAAACAAGGACCAAAGAGAACACTAGATCTGAGACTTTGGCCTCTGACATATTATAGTGAAAATTTTGTATAGAAACTTATCAAGAAATAATCTCCTAATTGGATGATGTTGTAATACCTTATTCTTTTAAATTATGGAAGTACTTTTGCCATACTTGAGTTATGTAATGATTTAATATATAAATGAAAGATGTATCTCTTGTATTTATAAAGAATCTATGATGTAGTAGTTTCATAAACTATTCTATTTTGTTATTGTTTTAGTAGAATCTTGACATCTTATTTATGTATTTTCCCTTAATTTTTATATATGTTATCCAATTCTTAAAATAAGTAGATAGATTTAATCATATTCTTCTAAAGAAAGAGATATTAGAAGATCTCAAATGATTTAATTTAGTTAGATGATTAGGATTGTTATCTAGATATGATTATTCTTATGTGTAAATAGAAATAGAAACCTAAGGGATTATAGGATCCCTAAAAAAAAGGTTAGATAACCTTGATTAAATATTTCTTCTAAAACCTAAACTAGATAGATTTGAAAAGCATCAAGTATATTTAAATTAACTGGGTTGTTACTAGGAGTGGTGAAAGGGGTAAGTTAGCTCATCGTTAGGATGAGATTAATAGCTTACTTTACGTTATGCTTAGTACACCTACATAGATAGGCTTATGTATGGTGTAGTTATGGGTGTACCCTTTTGATAGGCAAAAAGGGATAAGTTAGCTCATTCATGAGATGATACTGATAGTTTATTCACAATACACTTAGTATACCTACACAGACAGGCTTATGTACGATATAGGGATGGGTGTATCCTTAGTAAATTTAGGAATGGGATAAGTTAGCCCAATGTGAATATAAAACAGACAACTTATAAACATTATATTAGGTCAGGTAACTTCATAGTATGACATGTACTAGTTAGGGATAGGTAAATCCCTCTCGAGTTTATGTTTAATATATATATATATATATATATATATATATATATATATATATATATATATATATATATATATATATATATATATATATATATATATTCTAGTTAGTTAGATTTTTGGGGCCTTACACACTCGTACTCTGTTGTTGGTCTCTTCAGTCTAATCTATCATAATTTGTAATAGTAAATAAAAAAATCACAACCTCACACGAGTTGATTTGAACCTGGGTTGAGAATTGATAAATTTATATGTATCCCTTCATAAATTGCAATATACTCAAAAACCTTTGTTTTAAGTTATTAACTTAATAGCAAATATAAAATAAAAAATTTTAAATAAAATTGGTCTAAATTAAATATTAATAAATAAATAAATAAATGTCCCAAGGGAAAATGCAATAGTTTTGGCTTTGGCTCTTATTCGGGATATCCAAGGTTCAAACCATGGTGTGGGTGAGTGGGTGAGGGGGTGGGTGTGTGATGGTTGTGTGTTTGGCCCCTATTGATAAGTTCAGATCTCGCCCTTATGAGAGGTCATGGTAGGGATGGGGATGCCTCACCTTGAACATCATTCATAAGGGTTTCTCACACTAACCAAGATCAATATATATATATATATATATATATATATATAATGTCTAACCTAATTGATTAGAGTAGAAAATTTCACATAAAGAAATTGTTATTCAAATATTAGAAGACACATACATAATTTTTGAGTTGCAATATATATATATATATATATATTGATACATAGAGGAATCGACAACTACCTTTCCTTTTTGAACAACTGGTCACACGATCAAGTCGCATTGCCTTTGATCATAGCATAAAATTATGGTGCTACCACTATAACCCCTATCTCACCTGGATAAATATGACCCAAAGTGAGGGAGACCCTTGGTGGCTCGAGGTTGGTATCGTTATCATCAAGTTGATGCACACTTAGTGAACTTAGGTCAGACTACTACCTTTTCCCAAATTGGGCATGCCCCCGAGGTTTGAACCTAGGTCTCCTCTTGGTAAGTGCCCAACATCTTAACAATCCACCTAGTCCTTAAGGACCAAAAGGGTTTATGGTAAACCAGTGTGATTTGAACCATATTTATGTGGATCCGCATTGTATAAATCACATTCCTCAATTGGCCACCTCACACCAACTCGACTATGCACTCACCCTTAAAAGGGTTTATGGTAAACCAGTGTGATTTGAACTAGAGTTGCATGGATCCACATAGTTATAGGAAAAACTCATGGAGACTAGGACTCAGCATTTGATCCACTAGTTTGATGAATCAACTAGTGAAGCTCATCTAAGAGATCTGGAAAAAAATACTTGAAGTTTATTTTATTGCAAGGAATTAATTCACAGATGATTAGGACACCTACAGCAGAATGCTATGATATTTCAAATTTATTTCCCAAATATCGGAGTGCCTTCATAGTGCAAAGATTAGTTGTTGCAAGAGAAGAATACTATAGAAGATACTTGTGGAGAAGAATCATGCTGAAGTTAGGAGGTAGGATATTTCCATTGCTAGATTGAGAACTTCACAAAAAAAAAATCCATAGAAGCCTTTATCCAAAAGAAAAGGCCATAGAAGCCTTGATCCAAAAGAAAAGGCCATAAAAGACTTTATCCAAAAGAAAAGGCCACAAAAGCCTTGATATTGAAGAAAATGCCACAAAAGCCTTGATATTGAATAAAAATTCCATAGAAGCCTTGATATTGAAGAAAAGGCCACAAAAGACTTGATATTGAAGAATGCAACAGAAGCCTTGATATTGAAGAAAAGGCCACATAAGCCTTGATATTAAAAAAGGCCACAAAAGCCTTGATACTAAAAAAGGCCACAAAAGCCTTGATCCTGAAGAAGACTCTAGAAGAGAGTATCTAATTCAAAAGCATATTTCAGTACTAATACTTTTTTATAGGAAAAGGAGATTCAGTGAGTTGAGAAAACTTCCTACAAGAAAGTTAGGAAGAGTATCTTCTTCATAATAAATCCAGCACCTGAAGCAAAAGAGATCAAGAGAAGATCTCATTGAAGAAATTCTAGACTTGGAAGAAGAAGAACTAGGAGAGTCCTACTTGAATCTAAAAGTAGTAGAATCAGATATCTAGAAGAAGATCTCACCACTAAAACTGCCAGAAGCATATGGTTGAAGATAAGGTCTCAAGGAATACCAAAAGAAGTTGCAAGATCAAAGGCCTTGGAGAGGTCTCTATGAGTATCCAGTAAAAGGCTTGGAGATTCTTACTGAAGAAATCATCAAAGGAGTTCCAAGGAGAACTCATTGGAGAAATTCACTATAGGAGATAGTGAAAGAATTGGGACAATTATCACCATCCGACAACAAGCCCAAAAGAAGAAGAAGAATTTGCCAAGGAGTGCCAAATCTCCAAAGACCTCAAGACATTCAAAATATTGAGAAGAAGAACCTGTTTGAAGTCATAATTTTACAAGAAGCTTGAAGGAAGATTAAGATAGAAAAATCCTACCAAATCCAAGATATTTGGAGACTGCCTTTCATAGCAAGAAGATACTACTTTAGAAACAAATACTTATTCAAATATATAGAAAAATGAGGAGACTACAAAAGTAGAACAAGCCACCAAAAATACTAAGCTCATGAAAGAAATTTTGAGATCATATTTTGGTGAAGATGGAGTTGTTCAGGGCAACCTACAAAGAGTTGCAAGATCTTACTCGAGGCAGCAACTTGGTAATTTTAGACACCAAAATCTACATCCTCTACAGAAGCAGTAAAAGAGCTACAAAAGCTTTCATAAAAAGGTAAGCAATTGTTGGTGCAAGTATATTCATTAATTGGATTACTTATCAGATTTGTTATAAAGCACATTAATTTGGATTAAAGTTGCAAAAAGGAGAATTGAATTATTGTCTTCAAAAGTTCAAAAAGAGAAAGGTTATTTTTAAGGTTCATTTGCACATTAGGAGTTGTTTATATTTCATAATTACAACTATCTATCAACTACCTATCATCTACTTTGTAAAGCAAAAGAAGACTATCTCATACTACGTTGCTTATAATGAAATTGCAGAATAATTCTAGAAGATTCATTTTAGATTAGTATTGATTAGTTGTAGTAAATTTATTAAGTGCATTATTTTTAGAGTTGATTGGAGTGATAAGGTGAATTTTTTAGTGCATTAAAAGTGAAATATTATTAGATTCATTTGCACTATTCTATTGCTCTCAAAAAGATTATTGTTTGTGTTTGTGAGAAAGGCACAAAATCAAAATTTGTCAAATTATTTAAAAACATTGTTAATGCACAAAAATCTGCAACATTCAATAGCCAATAGAAGCCACCAAATCAGATCAACCCTCCAAGAATTGGAGAAGAAAGTAGACACCGAAGATCGTAAAGGAAGCCTCAAATCGAGACTTTGTGAGTCTCAAATTCAATGCACAATAAGGTTTTTGTTACAAAGAAACAGTGTAGGAATATATAGAAAAAAAGGAGCTTATATCAAGTGGTTACAAGCTTGGGTTCATTTGTAAAATATCCAAGCAAAAAGGGGAATGTTTCTAATCAAAGAGACAACCTCAAAACCCTTACATTGAATTCAAAATTTTACCACAAAATCAAAAATTTAGACCTGAAAGGACTTGCATAGAAGGCACAATAAAGGATATTTTATATATAAATACATTACATTGTGTTGCATTATCCTAATCTAGTTTATATAGGGAAAGAAGACAGATTTGAAGGTGCCCCAAAGGCACAATATTCATTGGAAAAACATGTTGAAGGCAGCCAAATGCTAGCATCTATCCAAGCATAGCAAAATGAGCCACTCTAAGGGCTCCTTCTCCTCACATCTTGGACAGACGAACCTACAAAAGATAAGGACCAAAAGTAAAGGGAGAAACATCGTTATTCTAGAGCAACATTGTCTACAAAAGGAGGATGTATAATAGGTGATAAAATAAGAAGATTAAAGAACCATTGGAGTGTTTCCAACTCCACATCTGCATTGCTCAAAATCGGTACTCAAGCCTCCAAATCGTTGCTCCACATCCCAACTAGAAACATTACAATTGAACGAAAGAGGAGTTGGGGATTTCATAGGGTTAAAAAACCTCCAAAGGGTTCGTTGAAGCAATGATAGAGAAGACTTTCATGCACAAGGAGGAAGTGGAATTTGTCACTTAAGGTAAAACCCTAATGCTCCTCACACAAGCACTTATCTTCATCAAGAAAGGAGTTACAAGCAACTGGCTGGTGCATTGAGTGTATGAGATACACTTATCTATATAGATATCAAGTGCTCTGCTGAAGAACGTAACGTCCATACGTTACTCAAAAGAAAAAAAGAGTATTTTTAAGCACCTTCTACTCCTCAAGTGCTTAAGAAGAAAATGGATGTGCCACTTGGAACTTAATACAAAATTCTTCTTCATTTTAAGGGTGTCAAAGACCAAGGATTAAAACAGCATTTTACATCTCCATATTCAGAACTTTGGGGCTTGCACACATAGGTCCAAGTTGCAGCATGTAAAGAAGCTGGTAGAGCCTTCAATGCTCTGGTGAAGAAAGGCCAAAGGTAGAGACTAAAGGGCACCATATTTAGAACATTAAATACAAGGAAATTTCCAAGCGGTTCTATTAGAGGATACAGTCAAAACAACGATGTCAATATTGCAACCCTTGCACATTTAAAATCAATGTCTATTGTTGCTTGATATAAGGTAAGGTTTATTCTTATTTTCATGTGCTTTCATTTCTTGGGAGCTATAAGGTTAAACTTAGAGGAATTTAATCATATTTAAAGCCATACCTCAAAGGGAATAATTTATCAAATTAATATAATATTTACAATATTAGACTTAGGAGTAATACAGGTTTGTACTGGAAATTAATATTAAATATTTGCAAATATTATTGTGGTATAATTTTTCCAAAATTAGGGATTTATAAGGGTTACTATATCAAATTATTTATTAGAAATTAGATATACTTAAATTAAATCCTAAAGGGATATTAAAAAGAGATGTTTATCAAAGCATTTCAAAGGTTGAAATCTATAATATTATTGTCTCAAAATTTCTCAAAAAGAGACAAAAGAATACCAACATTAAAACCTCTTTAATTTGGTAAAAGTACTTAGTTAAATAGGATAAATAAGGGATAATAGAAGTTGATTTTGGTATATACATAAACTTTACAAAATCAACCAAAATTGAACTACAATTTACAAAAGCACTATATCTTATCTAAAACATACTAGGGAGTCATAAGGTATTCTACAAAACTTGGTAATATCAGTATTTATCAAACATTATCAAGTTGAAAATCCATTAGCAAAATATAAGCTTTCTACAAAACCTAAAATTACTTAAGAGTATATATTCTCATTACTAGGGATACATAAGAAAGCCTACAAAAACTAAGGATTAATAAAGGTTTTATCAAATCAAGCTTATTTACTTCAGTTAGGGATCATATATCCTAATATAGGGAGTCATAAGGTAGACTACAAAGAAAATCCTATCTCATTTCTTCTACTTTTTCAAATGTAAAAATGAATGTCATAAAATGAATGTGAAATTTGCTTCAATAGAAACTAGTCTACAAAATATGAAAACATGTGGTACATTGACTCAAGAGCTAGTCATCATATGACTGGAAATATACAATGGATCGACTATCTTGAAGGTGCTAAAGGCTATAGACTAAGAATTATGGATAGCCATACTTATGTCGTACATGGATATGGATGTGTAACACCTAGCAGATCATTTCCAAATCTTCTACTACAAAAAGTATTGTATATTCTTTGATTAACATTCAATCTCATTTTAGTAAGCAAGTTAGTAGAAGACAACTATATGATCAACTTTATAAATATGGATGGAATCAATACATGTCTCATCATGACTAAAATTCAAATAAAAGAAACAAGATCAATCCATGGAAATACATATATCCTAGATTCAATAAACCTCATAAAAAATTGTGATGTTTCAAAATGATGTTAACATATTTTCAAAGGAATAGGTTCAAGAAAATGAAGAACCAGTACACCACAAAGGTAAGCATAGAAGAATCAAAATCAATAAGATGAGAGGATAAGTGCACCATGCTATACTAAGTCATCAACAATCAGAACTAAATGAAGATACTCACAAAGAGAACAATAAAGGTGTATGGATATAAGAAAAGGATGGTGAACCTGAACAAGCCAAAGATCATTCAATAGAAGAAGATCCACATTGAAGACTAAAGTCTTCAATACCCAAATAATGTAATATAGGGGGGGTGTTAGAAATATATTATATTATATCATTTGGATCATGTAAATGTACCTTTCTTGGTACATAATTAGGATATTAGATTACTTTAGTGGGAATTTATCTAGTTACTTCATGCAATGTAATAAATGCACAAGTGTCAATGTGCAAGTTGTATATGTGCAATTTGTCCCTTGCATAGCTAGATAGTGTTGGCCAAGGAACCAATCTTCCTATATAAAGGGCCATAGATATAGCTATAAAGATATATTGAGAGTTTTTGATAGAGTATGTGAGTGATAATTGTTGGTTTGACTTTTATACACACCCTATGAGGAATGAGCATGAAATCTTGATAACACTTATAAGGGATAAATCCCACTCACTTTAGGATCTTTTTGGATATCCAAGGTGTGAGTTACAGAGTTGGGTCGAATGTCTATTCACTCTTTTTTGCTTTTGGAATAGTTTCAAGTGGACTATATGTTACCTTACAACGGGTCCAAGACTTTAGTTCAGTAATGTTTTTGGAGTTGGTTATCTTGGTGGACACTCAGATTTACAATCAGTTCTTTGATCTAGCTCTTTATGCTTTAGCAGATTTAAATAAAAGACAAATTTTAAAGAAGATAAAAATGGATCATTCAATCGATGGAACAGAGAGTAGGGTAGGGCAGAAAGAGAAATTTGTCTAACTTAGCTGCAAAACCAAAACTACCAATCTTAGTTATACCAGTTAGCTTCAAATAGAACAAATCAAAGAGGAAGGTGTCCAGCTTTCTAAGATCACCTTCTACTAAGAGCATAATACAGAGATGAAACAGATCTAAAAGAAAATCACAAACAGAAGGGAAGTCGATTGAAATTGGTATCTCTCACTAGCAGCCTAGCTCGCACAGTGAGGACAGAGCAATTTAGAATAGGCCTGAACCTTAAATCTGTAATTTTCCCTAGCATACAATAAAAAGAATGAAGCCTAGCAGCATATCCAATCCTGATAACACAGATCTACAGCATAATTTAAATAAACCTTAACGAAACAAAAACAAAAGAATATGAACTTATCACAAATCTGAAAGAGATTAGGCTCCTGGCCATGCTATCACAGAAAATGAAAATCACACCAACTCTAAGTCCAGAACAAAGCATTCAACAAGATTTGCAAGAAATTGCTCCAATAGCTTTTTATTCTAAGTTTTCGCCTCTTTGGTTGTACATTCAAAGGAAGTATATATAGATTCAGGACAGACCCTGATCTTTTCAAAAATATCTTTTCCTAAAACCCTAAATCTTATCCTAAAATCCCATCACCGAGGTTTTACAATATAAGGCATTTTTATATAGGATTTCGATAAACCCTAATTACTCTAAAAATCTTTGTGGGGATCTTGCCATAAATGGAGAAAATGAGATTTGACTTCGTCTTCATCAAATGGATACCACGCGTAAATGTATCTTTATCTTTTAGGTAGGCTGTCAGAGCATCTCATTAATCCCTCTACGAAATCTAGATGAGTCACTGGTTTCCTGGGCCTTCTATCCTCGCAGAGCCGCCTTTGCTTGATTCGAGTTGAAATTCTCTGCCTGCCATTACTTTCACCATAAATTTTTCATTAACTGCATCCAATGGCAAATTTCGGTGACTGTGCATGGATATTTTCATTTTTTGGCCAATCGTCGACATATTTCATTAAATGGGGCAGCTGCGCTTATTTTTGTCTTTTTCGTCATTACTTCTGCTAGTATGCAACTGCCAGATTGCTTTCTACAAAAGAAAAACAAGGATTAGCATTTTTAATATTATTAAATTAACCCTAATGTTTATTTCCTTGTCGGCTTGGCTTATTTCTTCCCAGTTCATATTTTTCAAAACCTATCGCGATATCACAACGTTTTCTTTACTGCTTTCCCTCGCTTTTGCCTTGGCTTTTTTGTTGCGAAACCATGACATGTCACGAAATCACGACATTCTCTCCATTTTGCTTCTGCCTTGGCTTCTTTGTTGCAAAACCATGACATGTCATGAAATCACGATGTTTTCTCCACTTTGCTTCTGCCTTGGCTTCTTTGTCGCGAAACCGCGACATGTCATGAAATTACGACGTTATCTCCACTTTGCTTTTGCCTTGGCTTCTTTGTTGTGAAATCGCGACGTTCTCTCCACTTTGCTTTTGCCTTGGCTTCTTTTTTGCAAAACCATGACATGTCATGAAATCACGACGTTCTCTCCACTTTGCTTCTGCCTTGGCTTCTTTGTCGTGAAACCGCGACATGTCGCGAAATCGCGACGTTTTCTCCACTTTGCTTCTGCCTTGGCTTCTTTGTCGTGAAACCGTGACATGTCACGAAATCGTGACATTCTCTCCAAGTTTTGCTTTAGTCCAAATGCATCACGAAATCGTGACGTTTTCCTTGAGCTTTGCTTTCTCTTAAAACCTTGTCGTGAAATCGTGACGTTTTCCTTGAACTTTGCTTTCAATTAAAACCTGTCGTGATATCGTGATGTTTTCGTTAGGAGTTGCTTCTGATGAAGACCTGTCATGATATCGCGACGTTTCCATCACTTGGCACTTTCTACTAAAACAAGTAGCGAAAATGAAACACGTCGTGAAATCGCAACGTTTTCATCAAGTTTCTCTTTCACTTAAGACTTGTCACGATATCGCGACGTTTCTGTCGAGTTTTGTTTCCAAGTAAAACCTATTGCGATATCGCGATGCTTTCCTTGAACTTTGCCTTTAGCTAAACCTGTCATGATATCGTGACGTTTTTGTCAGGATTTGCTTTCAATCAAAACCTATCACGATATCGCGACGTTTTCTTTAAGCTATGCTTCCAACCAAAATGCATTGCGAAATCATGATGTTTTCTTTAAGCTATGCTTCCAACCAAAATGCATCGTAAAATTGTGATGTTTTTATCACTTGGTTCCTTCTTCCAAAAAACATTGCAAAATCGTGACGTTCTCATCACTTGGCACTTTCTTTCCAAAACACATCGTGAAATTGCGACGTTCTCATCATTTGGAACTTTCTTTCCAAAACACGTCACAAAATCACGATGTTCTCATCACTTGGCACTTTCTTTCCAAAACACGTAGCGAAATCATGACATTCTCATCACTTGGCACTTTCTTTCCAAAACACATCACGAAATCGCGACGTTCTCGTCACTTGGCACTTTCTTTCCAAAACATGTCGTGAAATCGCGACGTTCTTGTCACTTGGCACTTTCTTTGCTTCTTTGTCGTGAAATTGCAACATGTCGTGAAATCACAACGTTTTCCCCACTTTGCTTCCATCTTAAAACTTGTCACGAAATCGCGACGTTTTCCTTGAGTTTTGCCTCCAACCAAAATGTGTCACGATATCGTGACATTTTCCATAAGACTTGCTTCCAGCTAAAACCTATCACGAAATCATGACGTTTTCTTTAAGTTTGGTTTCTGATTAGAATATGTCGTGATATCACGACGTTTCCATCACTTGGGTCTTTCAACCAAAACACGTCACAAAATTGCAACATTTTTGTCGCTTGACTCTTCCAACCAAATATGTCGTGAAATCATGACGTTTTCATAACTTGGCTCCTTCTACCAAAAAATGTCACGAAATCGTGACGTTTCCAAAAATGGAATATGTCACGAAATCGTGACATTTCTGAAAATGAAAATATGTCACGAAATCGCAACGTTTCCTCAAGTTACTTCCACTTAGCAAATTTTCCAGAAATGGTAGGTTGACTCCAATTTATTCATCTATATTCTGCATTTTTACATATTAGTGAAAGATCTTCTTTACTCATAATGATTCTAACATTTAAAAAATAAATTCTAAATTGAAATCAAAGCCATATGCAAGCCTACTTGGATACTTTGATATATGCAAAACTTGAAGAAGGAGGAGGCAAGCAAAATTTGGAATTAAAACCTGAAAAACATCAAGAGGGTCCCTGCGACAAAATGAAAACTAAATATTTTCAAAGGATGGAATTTCATTTTTTTAGTGGGGGTGTGTTGCTTCTCAAAAAATGGCGATATCTGTAGGGAAAATAGTAGCACTATTTAGAATCCAGAACTTTAGTTTCAAAACAATTTATACTATGTACCATGCTTTGCCACAAATATTCTTCAAAATGATTTAACTACTATTTGATAGCTGTTAAAGTTTACAAGGACATACTAGGTTGAACCACTTAAGGAAGATCCTGATGTGTGATTACAAGTGTATAAACCTTCTTCCAAGGATGACCGAGGCTTCAAATGCTTGCTATGGATCGAACAGCTATTTAGATTGTGTAGGGGAAACCAAGTAGAGCTCTGTTTACTAGTTACTCTTTAGATTTTTACGACCCTGATCACAACTATGAGGTGGAATCTATAGCTTGGTGAACATGTTTGAGATGTATCCTTCAGGAGCCCTGGATATGTGCAGGAAAGAGTGCCAGCTCTACATTGGCTTGTCCAACTTTCACCATCTCTCTCTCTTTTTTCTTTTTTTTAAATCATCGAGAAATTGGTCAACTAACTGTTTTAGCTCAGGTACCAACAACCTCCTTGAACGCTTTGACGTAATTTTGTGAATCGGATTCCCCTCTCATGACCAATTTTTCTTGGATCCCCTGGGAGCTCTTCAACCAAATAGTGTAGTAATTTCTTCATAATCCAAATAATTTTAGCAAGCAAAATACAAAATCCAATTATCTTTCAACTGTTTTTCTAGATAACAAGTACCCCCACTTTTTAATCCTAGCAGACTATCTCTTAAAATAGAATGAGACAAAATGAAAACACACTAGGCCAATTTTCAATGTTGATTTGTGTTTTCTTTGTTCAGGCAAACTCAAACAAATAGGATTAAAAAGTAAAAAGGGAAGGAAAAAGGCCACTAGTTAAAGACAAAATGCACAGACCTACAAAGACAAAACACAGAACTCCAAAATTTTAAATAAAACAAAATAAAAACACACTACTTCAAACTTTATTTACAATATATACACATGTTACAACGTCTTTGTGATTTATTCCAACGATGTATTTGATGGAACGGCTGAGAAATAATGCTTTAGCTATTGACCACTCGCAGGAAGGTTCAAAAAATTACCTTCTAGGTCCTGTAGGCGAAAAGAATTATTACCTAGGGTCTCGGCAATCTGGTAGGCCCTATCCATAGAGGTTGCAGCTCGGTGTGTTTACACTTCTTTTCATGGGCTTTGTCCCACAGGAACACCAGGTCTGCAAGATTGAAGGCGTTCACCCTGGTCTTTTCGTCAAGCCAATGCTTGACTGTCTCTTGGTGTCGACTAAAATGCTCCGTGGCTTGAAGTCATCCACCCTGCGAATCAACCAAGTCCAACACACGAGTTTTCGTATCTGCATGGTCATCAAAGTAATGTAAGGCAAATTTTAATCTCAGCACTAGTGCTTCATACTCTGCCAAATTGTTCATGCAGGGAAACTGTAAGCGATAAGACATAAAATGGGTCTGATTTTTAGGTCTCTTAAGAACTATCCCTGTATCAGAACCTTGCTTAGATTTATCTCCATCAATATGAAGCATTCCAATTTCATTATCGTGATCTTGGTGAGCTTTAACCGGTTTCTCTTTTTGAGTAGTTGTCAAATTATAAACCTCGATATAGCAGCCCTCAACAAGATTAACAGTCTCATTCTTGGCATTATATTCTGTGATCATGAGTTTATATCTTGGTTCTCTATCAATTTTTAATTGATTTGCAAAACCATTCTAGGGTAACCACATATGCAAAAAATTAGTAGCCAAGTACCCATTCAAGGATTTTGACCAATCCCTGCTCAGAAGAATTCCGTATCCTACAGGAATATCCACCACCTGAATGTTAATTTTGTGTTGTGCTCTCGGCTCAGATGCTAGTTGGATGTGTATATTCTAAAGTTCACCTACCACTTTAATCTCAGACTTATCCAATTGGATGACTCTCATCTCGGAGTTCATGGGGGTCAAACCCAAGCTGCCGACGGATGGCTAGGGGCATGACATTGGTCGAAGCACCAAAATCTACCGGACAGGTTGTGTAAATTTTTCCCAAATATACGGACGATCGAGTAGGAAATGCGAAACTTCGGTATTTTCTTTGTACATAGCCATATTTGCATTAGCTATCTTCTTCCCTTTTTCTAGAGGTTTGGCAGTAGGTTCAGAGTATGTTTTGATCAGGTTATCCCTTTGTTCAGAAATTTGGGCCAACTCATGAAGAGTGATGTTGGCTTTGATCTTCTTCATGTCCTCCACTATATTATATCCCTTATTGAGTGGAGTAGCAAATCCATCCGGTACTCTTGGATCTCCTCCCTTGGGAGGAGGTGGGTTATTATTCGGAGATGGATCTGGAGGTGTAGACACAGTATTAGGCTCTGGATTTCTGTTCCTGAGGTTGTAGTTATCCCTCTTGTACTGTTGAAAGGCTTGCACTTCATCCATGGATATCTCCACAACATTCTCTGATTCTTCTGGGAAAGTGAAAGAATCTAACACCATAGCTACACTATGTTTGGATGAACTTGGAGCATCCACAGATCTTTGATGTTCAAGAGAAACCAACTCACCAGATAGAGCTTCAAAGGCATTACAGAACTCCAAACAATCCAATTCCCCATGCTGATATGTTTCGTGAATCCTGCACCAGTTAGGCAAAGCTAAGTCACAAATATTTACTTCATGCCCCTTACCCTTATAATCTTTGTTGGGTTCATATGGTGGTCTAGTGAATCTATTTTGTTGATAAGGAAATCTGTTTGGGTTTTTGTCGGTGGACACTTGCCTTTTGAAAGTCAAAAAGTCATTTGCCAACTTTTGGACCACCCTTGAAACTTCCTCAACTCTTGTGTTATCAGATTCTTTCTCCGGATTTTGTACATTTTCAGCAGGTGTTACAGCCAATGGATTTCCTGATGGTGGAGTTTGACATGCTGGCAACATCATTTGGTGTGGTACGAGATTGAAAATAGGGGTACCCTGTGTCACAAAAGGAGTTTGATGAGCATTCAGAGGTTGAGGTCCCAGTTGTCTTTCAAGAACTAGAGCTTCTTTATAAGCCTCTGTTAGATTAGTAACAGAGGCATCTATTTTCAAGAAAATAGAAGTCATTGGATCTAGAGAATCCCTAAAAATTTCTAATGCCAGATCTGCATTTGGCACATAATAACCCGTCAGTCTACCATAAGCCTTTTGAAATCTGATATTGTAAGATCTGACAGATTCATTTATTTCTCTTTTAATACCAAAAAATTGCTGATATAATACACTGGGATCTATCACTTCACCAAATTGCGATACAAAAACCTTTTCCAAGTCATTCCAACTAGTAATAGAATCATTAGTGAGATTCAAAAACCAATCGTATGCTCCCTCCTGGAGAGTGAACGGGAACAATCTGCAAGCCACATCTTCATGTTGTACATTTAACAATTTTAGAGCATTCTTGAATGCTACTAGGTGTTCTTCTACTATTCTAGTTCCATCATGCTTGTATCTAGGAACATACCTCTCAGGATTTCTAGGCAGATCATGGGATGCACCAGGGATATTTAAGGCAGTGGAACCCAACCAGTTTGCCATTACTACTTGATTGATGATGATACTTTCAATTGTAGTTGGAGTAACTACAAGTGGTGATAAAACTATTTTAGACAAGGACTTGGCCCTTCTGATGTTGCTTCTTCTTGGGGTTTTTAACTCAGGCACAAGGAGCTCTCTAGCTCTGGAGTGAGACCTTGTTACTCTGTAAGTAGAATCCAGCTTTTTCACCAGCAACTTACAATCTTACAATCCTTAACAAACTAGTGAATGAAGTTCAGGCCCTCCTTCTAGCACCAGTTTTAAATGTTGGTTCGACTTTTATACACATCCTATGAGGAATGAGCATGAAATCTCGATAACACTTATAAGGGATAAATCTCACTCACTTTAGGATCTTGTTGGATATCCAAGGTGTGAGTTACAGAGTTGGGTCAAATGTCTATTCACTCTTTTCTGCTTTTGGAATAGTTTCAAGTGGACTGTCTATTACCTTACAATGGGTCTGAGACTTTAGTTCAGTAATGTTTTTGGAGTTGGTTATCTTGGTGGACACTCAGATTTACAATCAGTTCTTTGATCTAGCTCTTTATGCTTTAGCAGATTTAAATAAAAGATAAATTTTAAAGAAGATAAAAATGGATCATTCAATCGGTGGAACAGAGAGAGTAGGGTAGGGCAAAAAGAGAAATTTATCTAACTTATCTGCAAAACCAAAACTACCAATCTTAGTTATACCAATTACCTTCAAATAGAACAAATCAAAGAGGAAGGTGTCCAGCTTTCTAAGATCACCTTCTACTAAGAGCATAAGACAAAAATGAAATATATCTGAAAGAAAATCATAGATTTAAGGTTCAGGCCTGTTCTAAATTGCTCTGTTCTCACTATGCAAGCTAGGCTGCTGGTGAGAGATACCAATTTCAACCGACTTCCCTTCTGTTTGTGATTTTCTTTTAGATCTGTTTCATCTCTGTCTTATGCTCTTAGTAGAAGGTGATCTTAGAAAGCTGGACACCTTCCTCTTTGATTTGTTCTATTTGAAGCTAACTGGTATAACTAAGATTGGTAGTTTTGGTTTTGCAGCTAAGTTAGATAAATTTCTCTTTATGCCCTACCCTACTCTCTCTGTTCCATCGATTGAATGATACATTTTTATCTTCTTTAAAATTTATCTTTTATTTAAATCTACTAAAGCATAAAGAGCTAGATCAAAGAACTGATTGTAAATCTGAGTGTCCACCAAGATAACCAACTCCAAAAACATTACTAAACTAAAGTCTCGGACCCATTGTAAGGTAATAGACAGTCCACTTGAAATTGTTCCAGAAGCGAAAAAGAGTGAATAGACATTCGACCCAACTCTGTAACTCACACCTTGGATATCCAGCAAGATCCTAAAGTGAGTGGGATTTATCCCTTATAAGTGTTATCGAGATTTCATGCTCATTCCTCATAGGATGTGTATAAAAGTTGAACCAACAATAATCTCAAAGATCATTCATGATTAGTAGCTTTGATCATGGAGTATTCATTTCCTCCATAGCTACTTTTTATTCATTTTCATCATTTATATTTATAGCAAATATTCAATCATCTCGCATATTTACTTTCTTTCATATTATTCTGCGTCTTGTAATTTCTCTCTCCCATTACATTTGTATCAAAAGCTAATAGTTACATGGATCCACACTATACGGATCACATTCCTCGATTGGTTGTCTCACACCAACTCAGCTATGCACTCACCCTTAAAAGGATTTATGGTAAACTAGTGTGATTTGAATCGAAGTTGCATGGATTCACACCATACATATCATGTTCCTCAACTGGCTTCCTTACACCAACTTAACTATGTGTTAGAGTATATTATATTATTGGGTACATGCTAATGTACCACCTTGGGTACATTACTAGAGTAGGATTTTACTTTAGAGTAAATTTACTTAGTTACTTCAAGCATGTAATAAATACACAAGTGTTATATTGTGCAATTATGTAAATATGAATGTAGTCCACATGTACATGAGTCATAGGATAGATTCAAAGATAGAGTGAGGGCCAAGGAACTTACCTTTCTATATAAAGATATTATAGTGAGTGAAATTAATAGTAGATAATATAGAAAGTGCATAGTATAGATTGATAGAGGAGTACAATGTAGTTCCTTAAAAAATAGTGTGTGTAGTGTTCATGTCCTCCATTATACTATATTGTACTATTTTTTTAGCTTTCATTAATGGCATATTTCTAAGTTATTTTAGAAGTTTATCTCTTTATTTCATGTATATTATAGTGTCATTATCATATCATAGCTTGCTTATCTTTCATCTTGGGGTTGCATTTCGTAAATTATATACTCATCAAAATATAATAGTGGTATCATAGCACACGGTAGATCAATATGAAATAGGGAGAGCCACAAGTGAGATTGAGAGGAATCTAGAAATATTATTTTCAAAATTTCTAAGATTGCATTTGGCTAGAGTCTTTCCATAGTGTTGAAGAAAAACTTATGAAGACTAGGACTCAACATTGATTCAACTAGATTGATAAATCAATTAGTGAAGATTTATTATATCTAGATTTAGAATTTCTTCTATTACTATCCTAATACTTTGTTGCAGGAAAAAGGAGATTCAAATAAATTTGGGAAGCTTCCTACAAAATATTTTGGAAGAATATCTTCTTTAGAATCAATCTAGCACCAAAAATAATAAATGAAAGAATAAATATTTGGAGGCTTGAATAAAAGGTCCCATTGCTAGAGATTGTAGACCTACATAGTGTAGAAAAAGAAAAGACCATAGGAGCCTTGTAGTAGATTTGAGGAAGAGATTCCAAGAGAAGATTGGAGGTTGGTGATATCCATTGAAGACTTCAAGTAGTAGATTGAAGAGACTCCAAAGAAGAGTCCAAGAGAATATTGGAGGTTGGTGATTTCCATTGAAGACTGTAAATAGTATATTGAAGAGACTCAAGGAGAAGAGTCCTGATGAAGATATGAGATTGGTGATCTCCATTGAAGATTGAAGACTTTACCTTGAAGGAGTAGAAGAAATTATCCTAAGAATATGAAGAGATCTACACAAGATCCATTGAATAACTTCTAGATTTGAAAGCTTGAAGATAGAGAAGGACTAGCAAAAGTCATATTCCTGAAGCAACAAATTTTAGAGAGATGAGAGGGAGATCTCAATACTAGACTTCCACAATAGAAGGTTGAAGAAAAATTCTCATTGGTAAGACCATATAAGCTATGAGAGTGAAGACCCTAAAGAAGATATCTCAAGGAGAAAGAAGGAGAAGGCTTGGAGAGCCTCATTGAAGGAGATTCATAGAAGGCCATTAAATGAGTTCCTAGGAGAACTCATTGGATAAATTTACCACCAAGGAGAAGTTCCTAATAAAGGAAGAATTTGGGACAATTATCACCATCCTATAATAATCCCAAAGGAAAAATATTTGGTAAGAAGCTTGCCAAATTTTGGAGGAGATTGGCGAAGACCTCAAGACTTCTAAATTCTTGAGAAGATGGCCTAGATTGAAGTCAAAATTCGATAAGGAGGTTGAATGAGAAAGGATCCAGACATTACTACCAAAATTGAGAGGTTTGAAGATTACCTTTGAAGTCTAGAAGGCTTATTCAAAGAAAGGAGATCTTCTAGTTTCTACAAAAAAAAATTGAAGGGTTCTTAAAGGAAAATCTCAGCTGTGATTTGGTGAGTTCCCAACCAAATTTTTGAGATTCAAGGACAACATTTCAATGGAGAGATTGATTGTTTTGCAATATAAAAATTTTATATTTGAGGACAACAAGAATGCAACAACTTGGATAGCATCAATAGTTGCTAAATTTCAAATTTCTAGGATACATCCCGAAGGAGATTTAAAGCCACAAAACTACAGATTCAAGCAACATGCTAGAGGAGGTATAAAGCTACAAATTGGTGTGTTGAGAAGCTATTCCAGAAAACCAAGAAGAGTTGCAAGTTCATATAGTAAAATATAGCAATAAGCTTAATCTAATCACATTGCAATCCTTTATCTACAGAATTCCTATAGGTAAGCAACTTTGGTACAATAGGTTCATCATTGAACATTAAGTTAATTCGTTATTAAGTTTCATTGAGCACCATATTAGATTTAAAGCTGCAAAGAGAAGGATACATAATAAATTCTTAAAAGGGAGTGCAGAATATAGTTTCTTTTAAGGTTAATACCTGCAAATTAAAATAGGAGTTAAATATATTTTGACATAAATAAAAATATCATCTTCCTATTAACTAGTTGAAACAAAAAAAACATTACTACTAAGTGAAATTTGTAGAGATTATAGTGCTTTTAAGAGTCCTTAAATATTTATTATTAGTGCATCTTACAAGTTACTTTGAAGGAGCAATAAGGTGAGATTATTATTGCACTATACTAGTTACTCTTAAAATATCATTAAGTGCATTGGTTTGTAAGTTAAGGTGAAATACCAAAGTGCACAAATTAGCATAATATCAAAGTGTCTAGAGACAATAATGAGCACTCAAAACCTACAAAATTTTGTGGTATAGAGAAGCCACCAAGTAGGGTGATATACCTCCAAGGAATGTAGAAGAAAGATGCCATCACAAATAAGAAAAAGAAGCTACAAAAGGAGACTAGGAGAGTCTCATATTTCAATTGCAACTAAGGAGTCTATTACAAGTTATTATAGAAGCACCATACTTATCTTCTATTATTACACCAAAAAAGACAATGATTTAAGTGTCTTAAGGAAACATTACGTAGCCCATTATCTTATCTACAAGGGGCCACCACTAGAAAAAGTAAAGCACAAACTCAAGGTGCTTAAGAGTAGAGCTGGTCCAAAGGGCTCGATACACACTTTACCAAGGTGTAACAAGACAGCAACTCAGAACCTACGTAGCAAGCAACCTACAGTATCAACAATACTATGTAAGAAGACTATCTATCAGTGCATATCAATGTAGAAGGAACAATGAAAGGACAACATATTACAATCCAAAGAAGCAAGTTGTAAGGTGAGGTCAAAGGTGTTATACCCAAGCCTAGTCTTTGGGCAAGCTTGGAATTACTTCTAGCAGATGGTATTTATGTCAAAATGGAGACTTTGGGGCCAAGGTAGATCATTCCTTCATTTTAAGAGTATAAGGGGATAGAGGAAGTAGGATATTTTTTATCTATTGGGAGGAGCTGCAAGAACGAAGAAAGGAGGACTTGGTGGAAAAACCAGGAAGAAGCTTAAAGAATTTGCAAAAGAAATCAAAGAAGAAATCATCAAGAAAACCAGATTGGAATTACCCTCAAAAAAAAATTAAAATAACTCCACTTGTTTTAATTCTTGGAAGCATCTAAATAAAATGCTTTTGGTTGTGATTAGCCATGAGGGCTTGTAGTTTAAGCTTACTTTCATAATTGTTTCTAATATTTTTGCCTATGTTAGTCAGCCTGTGCTCTCAAGAACTTAGAGGCATATATTTTAGTGACTATTTTAATTTGTTTAACTCATGTCTAGATTAAACATGAATTTTTGTTTGACCCACCCTGATTCGGTCGCTCCTTGCACTATTTTGAGCTAGTTCAGTGGAGCTCACCCCCTTGTTCGCCAAGGATTTTATTGGGGGATTGACACCCCAAGTTAGGTGTTTTCATATCTTATTTATCTACTGGAAAAATTAATCTATTTGCCTCCTCCACCCTATTCTTCTGCTAGCATTGACATCCTCCTGGTTGCAAGGAATGCTTGTAGTACTGAGTTATTCTTTAAACCACTCTATAACTCTACCATGGGAGGTTGGGAGTCGAAGAACAAATGGATGTTTCACTATCTATTTTATGGCTAAATCTAGGATCACTACATCATGGTGACTATTTTTTTACCAGGCGTAATCTTTGGTTTACATGGGACAACAATGCAAAAACATTTTTGTCGCCCTTGTATTTTATTTACTCTAAGGTCAAACCTTAGAGGGTTGTTTAATTCATCGTTCAACACCACTTCACTATGTCGTGGTGTGATAAATACACACTCATTGAAGCATGAAAAAAGTAAGGCCACTTCAGCTTTTCGTAGGGATTATCCCACATTAGGGATGTGGGGGTGTTTTCTCCCCTTCAAAAGGCAAATGCCTCTTAGGTTTATTGACCACTGCTCAATGGTCTAGGATACCATCGAGTTGGGCCACTTGAGCATCGATGGTTGGCACTGTCCCTCTTAGACACTTGTACCACATTGAATATTATTGAACAAATTACCTCTCTAAAATGTGGCTTTGTGACACGTGATAGTCTTTAACCCACCCTCAATCATTGGTGTCTTTGTGAGGTTGGTTGTCGTTTGGGCCCATTAGGCGATCAACTATTTTACCACCCCTACCTTGGTTTATCCCACATTCTATATGTGGGGCACTTTAGCACCATATATAGGGGGATCCACCCCCTATTAAATGACCATAAAGTAGTGGTTATGAGACCCACCACTTGGAGAGGGGTTGTTACACTAGTTGTTGGCATAGTCAACCAACCTGTTCATTGTGTTTGCGATGTTTGATTGGCCCATAATTGTTTGACCACTTGTGCTTAGTTGTTGATCGATAGAGTTGGCTAGAAGAAATAATGAATCCCTCCCCCCCCCCATTTTAATGATTGATCGTTAATTTATCAAATTAAAAAAAAGATGGCATTTTGCTTATTTAGAATGATTAGTGATGAATTTTTTAAATTGGAAGGAAGGACTTTATCATGAAAAGAATGGTATTTGTATATTTAAATTGAATAAAGGATAATTTATTTTTTTAATTAAAAATGTGATTTGTAAGTATTTTATTGGTTAATGGTATGAGATCTTAATTGATTAAAGAAATGGGTTTTGTAAATATTTTATTGGTTAAGGGTATGGGACCTTAATTGATTAAAGAAATGGTTTTGTATGATGAAAATCATGAACCTTTGATTGATCAAAGGAAGTTTTGTGAATTACTCCATGACTTTCATTCCTAAAGGATAAAATGACTCTCCTTTTTTATAAGATAAATAATGGATATATGAGGTTTTCTTCTGATATTTTTGGATTAATGATTTATGAATAAATACATTGAATAGTTTGTATAGTTGAAATTTTGCATCTGAACTATAAATGCACATGGTTTCAATAATTCATTTAATAGATGCATTTAGTTGCATGCTTAATAATATCCATGAGTTGTCATGATATCTTACCACCATCAATTGAACAATGGAGAGAAACAAGGACCAAAAAGAACACTAGATTTGAGACTTTGGCCTCTGACATATTATAGTGAGAAAATTTTATAGGAGTTTATCAAGGAATAATCTCCTAGTTGGATGATGTTGTAATACCTTATTATTTTAAAGTATGGAAGTACTTTTGCCATACTTGAGTTATGTAATGATTTAATATATAAATGAAAGATGTATATCTTGTATTTATAAAGAATCTATGATGTAGTAGTTTCATAAACTATTCTATTTTTTTATTGTTTTAGTAGAATCTTGACATCTTATTTATGTATTTTCCCTTAATGTTTATAGATGTTATCCAATGCTTAAAATAAGTAGATATATTTATTCATATTCTTCTAAAGAAAGAGAGATTAGAATATCTCAAATTATTTAATGTAGTTAGATGATTAGGATTGTTATTTAAATATGATTATGCTTATGTGTAAGTAGAAAGAGAAACCTAAGGGATTATGGGATCCCTTAAAAAAAAAGGTTAGATAACCTTGATTAAATATTTCTTCTAAAACCTAAACTAGATAGATTTGCAAAGCATCAAGTAGATTTAAATGAACTTGGTTGTTACTAGGAGTGGTGAAAGGGGTAAGTTAGCTCATCATTGGGATGATATTGATAGCTTACTTTACGTTACGCTTAGTGCACCTACATAGATAGGCTTATGTATGGTGTAGTGATGGGCATACCATTTGATAGGCAAAAAAGGATAAGTAAGCTCATTTGTGAGATGAGACTCATAGTTTATTCATAATACACTTAGTATACCTACATAGACAGGCTTATGTACGATATAGGGATGGGTGTATCCTTAGTAAATTTAGGAAGGGGATAATTTGGCCCATTATGAATATAAAACAAACAACTTATAAACATTAGATTAGGTTAGGTAACTTCATTGTATGACATGTACTAGTTAGGGATATGTAAATCCCTCTTGAGTTTATGTTTTATATATATATATATATATATATATATAATATATATATATATATATATATATATATTCTAGATAGTTAGATTTTTGGGACCTTACACAGTCGTACTCTGTTGTTGGTCTCTTCACTCTGATCTAATATGATTTGCAATAGTAAATAAGAAAACCACAACCCCACACAAGTTGATTTGAACCTGGGTTGAGAATTGACAAATTTATATGTATTCCTTCATAAATTGCAATATACTCAAGTTATTAACTTAATGGCAAATATAAAATTTTAAATTTTAAATAAAATTGGTCTAAGTTAAATATTAATGAAAAATAAATAAATATACCCAAGGGACAATGCAACAGTTCTGGCTTTGGCTCTTCTTCGGGAGGTCCAAGGTTCAAACCACGATGTGGGTGAGTGTGTGAGGGGTGGGTGTGTGATGGTTGTGTGTTTGGTCCCTATTGATAAGTTTAGCTCTCACCCTTATGAGAGGTCATGGTAGGGATGGGGATGCCTCACCTTGAGCGTCGGTCATAAGGGTTTCTCACACTAACCAAGATCAAATATATATATATATATATATATATATATATATATATAATGTCCAACCTAATTGATTAGAGTAATAAATTTCACATAAAAATTTGATATTCAAATCTTAGAAGACATATACATAATTGTTGAGTTGTAATACATATATCTATATATATTGATACATAGAGGAATCGACAACTACCTTTCCTTTTTGAACAATTGGTCACAGGGTCAAGTCGTATTACTTTTGATCATAGCATCAAATCATGGTGCTACCATTATAACCCCTATCTCACCTTGATAAATATGAAACAAAGTGATGGAGACCCTCGATGGCTTGGGGTTAGTATCGTTGTCATCAAGTTGATGCACACTCAACGAACTTAGGTCAGACTACTACCTTTGCCCAAATTGAGCATGCCCCCGATGTTTGAACCTAGGTCTCCTCTTGGTAAGTGCCCAACATCTTAATAATCTATGTAGTCCTTAGGCACCAAAAGGTTTTATGGTAAATCAATATGATTTGAACCAAATTTACGTGGATCTACATCGTATAGATCACATTCCTCAACTGGCCACCTCACACCAACTCGACTATGCACTCACCCTTAAAAGGGTTTATGGTAAACCGGTGTTATTTGAACTAGATTTGCATGGATCTACATCGTATAAATTATGTTCCTCAATTGGCCACCTCACATCAACTCAGCTATGCACTCACCCTTAAAAGGATTTATGGTAAACCAGTGTAATTTAAACTAGAGTTGTGTGGATCCACACCGTATGAACCACATTCCTCAACTTGTTGTTGGAAATTTTACGTAATTTGAGGTATTTTATGTTGTCATTGATGTCACATGGATCATTGATGTCACATGGATCACATTGAATTTTTGTGGCCAAAATATTTCATAAATAAGCATTTATGATATTTTGGAAAGCATGGCTATTTACAGGGTTTTTGTGAAAACCAAGGTAGGAAAAATAAAATATTTTATTTAAAACCATGGATGGTAGATTTGAAATGGGTTTTTCTTAAAACCCAGGTTGGCTTTTCGTTTCGTCAAAAAAGGTGCCCCGATGAAGGAGATAATTAATTTTAAATATTTAGTTTAAATTTTAATCATTTAAAATTTAAATTAAAATTAAATATTTTTTTTTTTTCATTATTAAAAAAAAAAAAAAAAAATAATATTAAGTCATAGCCGATGTCAAAAGAAAAAGGTGGGCATATATAAATATGCCACTAAATTTTTATTTTCCCTAAGTCCTCGATGAAGATAATCCATTCGAAGCGCTAAGGGAACAAAAGTGTCGTATTCATTCGAAAACCAGCGAAGAGAAGAAGGAACAAAGGTAAGGGAGGTTCCTTACCTATCATCGTAGGAACTTGTGGCCTAGAGGCAATAGGAAGGCACATAAGGTGTTTAAGCACCAGAAGATCTGAAGTTTGAATCCCATTGGCACTAGTTTTTGCAAGGTAAAAAGGGAGAACCTTTTGCGCACGTGGTTTTTGAGGGCAAGTTCGGAGGAAGCAAGAAGGAGGTCTTGCGCTCTTGGTTTCTATGTGAGTGGTTGGCTCACGTGGTTGTTGGCACCATGGTTTGAGTGGTGCAAGGGCAGCGACAGGGGATCGAATCTCGTTGAGGTTAAAGGCAAGTTATTAATTTTTCCAAATATTTTATTTTTCTAAGGTTGCCCTAGGAGAGATAAGGTTTGTGGTGCATGTTGTGAAAAAGAAATATTTTTGGTGATTTTCCTTTTAGAAGTATATCATATTATATATCATTGGAAATCTTATTTTGAGGGCTATTTGATTATTTTGTTTAGAAGGAGAAATAAGGTGTACATAAAGAGATATTTCTATTTTTTTAAAAGGGTTCAAGTGAATGTTGTTTTATTCTTTTCAAAGTGTGTTGGGTGTGGCAGATTTTCCAAAGGGGTTTCTTCATCTTCATAAAAGTTATGGGCACATTCTCCTATTGATTGTCTATGGTGGTTGATTTCTAAAATATCATTGGAGGGAAAATGATTGTTTGTGGTTTCCTTTTCAAAAGTGGTTGATTGAATGCTTCAAGGTTTTCTGAATTGAGAGTTGTGTTTAAACCTTGTTTTATAAGCATAGTTGTTGAAGCCCATTGGTTGTGAAAGAACTTGAGTTAGAAAAGAACATGAGTATCATTGTTATGTGAGATTTATAATTGAGCATTGTTGGAAACATTTGAGTTGGTTGATACATACTTGGACTAGGGTTGTGTGAGGAAGAATTGTCCCTTGTGGTGATTAGTTGAGATTGAGTTTAGAATATATTGAGTCTCTAAAAATTCTCTTTATGGTTCTATAAGACTTGGGTTGAGTTGAGTTGAATAAGCCTAGTCAAGTGATGTGTGAAGTGATTGTTCAAGTCCTATGAAACAAACTATTCCATTATTCTAATTTGAGTTGAGTTGAGATTGAGATTAGAACATTTTGAGTCTCTAAAAATTCTCTTTATGCTTCTATGAGTTGATTTGAGTTGAGTTGAGTTGATATCATTGTGGATCATTGTTGTTATCCATTGAAGAGTACATTTCCATTCATTGTTGAGTTCATCTTTGAGCTTTGCCTTGATAGATTTGTGGATGATATTTGAGTGCTACTTGAGCATGATTGATTGAGCCTTTGAGAAGGCCTTTGGGATAGATTTCTGGACAGATTTGTGGCAGTTTGTGTATTATTGATTGAGCCTTTGAGAAGGCATTTGTGGAAAGTTTTGGGATAGATTTGTGGACAACTTTGTGGACAGATTTGTAGATAGATTTTGGGTAAGTTCTTTGTGAGCTTTCTAGAGCAAATTTTGACAAGTTCTTGGTGAGCTTGCTAGAGCAGATTTGGGCAAGTTCTTGGTGAGCTTGCTAGAGCAAATTTGGGCAAGTTCTTGGTGAGCTTGCTTGAGCAGATTTGGACAAGTTATGTGTGAGCTTGTTAAGAAGGTTTAGTGTGAGCCTATTGAGCAGGTTCTTAGTGAGCCTATTGATAGAGCTTTGGAGGTGATAGAGTACAGAGGATAAAGTCTCAGTGGATAGAGATCTAGAAGCCAACACAGTTAAATACAAATTTGAGTGAGGAGTCTTCAATTAGAGATAGGTCCACCAGTCAGTGCATTAGAGAGACAGAATATTCTAGAAGATCACATAGCTAGAGAAAAAGGGGAAAGAGTTATCCTATGGAAGATATCCACAAACTTGATATTAGGGGATCAACATCTCCTTTGGACAGAGATCCATAAACATTGTAATTGGAAGTGATTCCTAAAGGGATTGATTGAGAAAGTTTTAGTAAAATATTTTCTTTGTGGAGTAGCCCACATTGGGTGAACCACGTAAATTGTTGTGTCTCTATTGTGTGTGGTATTTTGTGCATTTCTTTGATTACTACTATTGATACTATGCTATCTATACACAGACATTAAAATATTGAATTGGAAGAAAAAGTAAAAAGTGGTCTTATACTATTCACCCCCCTCTTAGTATAAGCTTGTGTTCTTCAATTGGTATCAGAGAGGGTTCTTTCAGAAAGGCTAACAACTTGAGGGTAGATTCTACAAGAACACAGATGGCTTCACAGAATGGATCATCTACAAATAAGGCTCCATTGTTTGATGGTAACAATTATGCTTTCTAGAGCATGAGGATGAAGAACTACTTGATATCACAAGGATATAAGGTATGGCAAATGGTTGAAAAATAGTATAGGGTTGAAGGTGATCCCGAGGCAGATAAGACTATCAAGAAATTGGTTGAGATCAATGCAAGAGCAATGAATTATATTTTGAGTGGGCTTCATGAGATAGATTTTGCAAAAGTCATGGTATGTACTTTAGCTAATGAAATGTGGACCAAGTTATGGAATACTTATGAAGGAGATTCCAAGGTAAAGTTGGCAAAACTACAAACTCATAGAAAAATATTTGAGGAATTGAAAATGAAATATTCTGAAGATATTGCAAAGTTTTTACTTTGAGTTGATGAAATCACTAACACCATGAGAGGCCTAGGTTTTGAGATGAAAGAATTAGAAGTTACTCAAAAGGTTTTGAGATCACTTCCCATGAAATATGATTCTATGGTTTCAGCAATAGAAGAGGTAATGGATATCAACAAGCTAACAATGGAAGAATTGCAAGGTACTCTCACAGCTTATGAGATAAGTGTAAGTAAGCATTGGGTTCCAATAAAAGAGATTGCATTCAAGACTTTAGAAAAAAGAGAAAGAGAAAGTTTCAAAAAACAAGTAAAGTTCTAAATAATTATGAGGAAGCTAACTTCATCAAAAGGAATAAGGACTCAAGGAATTTCAGGTTTGGGGAATCACATTCAAAAGGAAAGGAAGTTTTAAAATATGAAAGCAAGGAAGCACCTAAGATTTGTGAGGAAAGTTCCAAAGTTCCTATGGCTCCAAATATTTAGTTTGGTTCTTTTTTTGAGATAGGTGAATCAAGTTCAAAAGGAAAATAAATTCTTGAAGAGAAAAGCAAAGAAGAAACTAAGGAAGAAGTTTTAGATACTACAAAAAAGGTTCAAGGATGCAATGCACAAGTTGAAAATGATCATAAGGATAATGGTCAAGAAAGGTATGAAGAACCAGGGCATGAACAAAGGGCTTTTCAAGGATATTATTTTTCTTGTAATGGATTTGGACACAGGGCTATACACTACAGGGTCTATGGATCAAAGAAGTTTGATTTTGCTAGAAGAAACTTCAAAGGAAGAAGGTATGGTTTTTAGGGACATTGCTTCTCATGTAACAAGATTGGTCATAAAGCTTTTCAATGCAAAGGAAATAAGCAACATGGTTTTGGTTTTAGAGCTACACAATTCAGAAGTCATAATGGTCATGAAAATAGAGCTTCACAATACAGGGTTCAGGAAAGGAATGGATATGGAAATTATTTTAAGAATGAATTCAAGACATGGGCACCATCCAAAGGCTACAATATCAAGTATTTCAATTGAAATAACTTTGGGCATATTGCAAAATGGTGTAGGACTCAATTCCAAATAGGTTCAAGGCAAGAAGGTCAAACAGGTTCAAGGCAAGAAGGTCAAACAGGTTCTAGACAAGAAGATCAAGTAATTCATCAAGAGAAGGATATCATAAAAACATGGAAGGAAGTTGATAGAGGAAAGAATCAATGTAATATGGGAGTAAAAGTACTCCCACCCCAAAATTAATCATCTCAAGAGAGAAGGGGGTGAGGAGGCTAAGCTTAAGAGTCATATATTTTAGCCCCATAGGTGTCCCTTTTGCCATTGATGTCAAAGGGGGAGATATTTGAGTAAGGAGAGAGCATTGAGTTAGGGGGAGCAGCCTCCAAAGAGAGTATTGAGTTAGGGGTAGCAGCCTCCATAGAGAGTATTGAGTCAGGGGGAGCAACTTTGATTCTCAGAGTTGGTTTTTGCAGTGATTGTGGTGATTTGCATTAGAGGTGTTGCCATCAATGACAAAGGGAGATATTGTTGGAAATTTGAGGTAATTTGAGGCATTTTATGTTGTCATTGATGTCACATGGATCACATTGAGTTTTGGTGGTCAAAATATTTCATAAATAAGCATTTATGATATTTTGGAAAGCATGGCTATTTACAGGGTTTTTGTGAAAACCAAGGCAGGTAAAATAAAAGGTTTTATTTAAAACCATGGATGGCATATTTGAAATGGGTTTTTCTTAAAACCCAGGTTGGCTTTTTGTTTCATCGAAAAAAGTGCCCCGATGAAGGAGATAATTAATTTTAGATATTTAAGTTTAAATTTTAATCATTTAAAATTTAAATTTAAAAAAAAAAAAAAAAAAAAGGAGGAGGAAATAATATTAAGTCATATCGGACGTCAAAAGAAAAATGTGGGCATATATAAATATGCCACTAGATTTTTTATTTTCCCTAAGTCCTCGACGAAGATAATCCATTCGAAGCGCTAAGGGAACAAAAGTGGCGTATTCATTCGAAAACCAGCGAAGAGAAGAAGGAACAAAGGGAAGGGAGGTTCCTTACCTATCACCGTAGGCACTTGTGGCCTAGCGGCAAGAGAAAGGCACTTAAGGTGTTTAAGGGCCAGAAGATCCAAAGTTTGAATCCCATCGACACTGGTTTTTGCAAGGTAAAAAGGGAGAACCTTTTGCACACGTGGTTTTTGAGGGCAAGTTCGGAGGAAGCAAGAAGGAGGTCTTGTGCTCTTGGTTTCTATGTGAGAGGTTGGCTCACATGGTTGTTGGCATCATAGTTTGAGTGGTGTAGGGGAAACGACAGGGGATCGAATCCCGCTGAGGTTAAAGGCAAGTTATTAATTTTTCCAAATATTTTATTTTTCTAAGGTTGCCCTAGGAGAGATAAGGTTTGTGGTGCATGTTGTGAAAAGGAAATATTTTTTGTGATTTTCCTTTTAGAAGTATATCATATTATATATTGTTGGAAATATTATTTCGAGGACTATTTGATTATTTTTTTTAGAAGGAGAAATAAGGTGTACATAAAGAGATATTTATATTTTTGTAAAAGGGTTCAAGTGAAGGTTGTTTTATTCTTTTCAAAGTGTGTTGAGTGTGGCAAATTTTCCAAAGGGGTTTCTTCATCTTCATAAAAGTTATGGGCACATTCTCCTATTGATTGTCTATGGTGGTTGATTTCTGAAATATCATTGGAGGGAAAAGGATTGTTTGTGGTTTCCTTTTCGAAAGTGGTTGATTGAATGCTTCAAGGTTTTCTGAATTGAGAGTTGTGTTTAAACCTTGTTTTATAAGCATAGTTTTTGAAGCCCATTGGTTGTGAAAGAACATGAGTTAGAAAAGAACATTAGTATCATTGTTATGTGAGATTTGTAATTGAGCATTGTTGGAAACATTTGAGTTGGTTGATACATACTTGGACTAGGGTTGTGTGAGGAAGAATTGTCCCTTGTGGTGATTAGTTGAGATTGAGTTTAGAACATATTGAGTCTCTAACAATTCTCTTTATGGTTCTATAAGACTTGGGTTGAGTTGAGTTGAATAAGCCTAGTCAAGTGATGTGTGAAGTGATTGTTCAAGTCCTATGAAACAAACTATTCCATTATTATAATTTGAGTTGAGTTGAGATTGATATTAGAACATATTGAGTCTCTAACAATTCTCTTTATGCTTCTATGAGTTGATTTGAGTTGAGTTGAGTTGAGATCATTGTGGATCATTGTTTTCATCCATTGAAGAGTACATTGCCATTCATTGTTGAGTTCATCTTTGAGCTTTGCCTTGATAGAGTTGTGGATGAGATTTGAGTGCTACTTGAGCATGATTGATTGAGCCTTTGAGAAGGTCTTTGGGATAGATTTTTGGATAGATTTGTGGCAGTTTGTGTATGATTGATTGAGCCTTTGAGAAGGTCCTTGTGGATAATTTTGGGACAGCTTTGTGGATAGCTTTATGGATAGATTTGTGGACAGATTTGTGGATAGATTTTGGGCAAGTTCTTGGTGAGCTTGCTAGAGCATATTTGGACAAGTTCTTGGTGAGCTTGCTAGAGCAGATTTGGGCAAGTTCTTGGTGAGCTTGCTTGAGCATATTTGGAAAAGTTCTTGGTGAGCTTGCTTGAGCATATTTGACAAGTTATGTGTGAGCTTGTTAAGAAGGTTCTGTGTGAGCCTATTGAGCAGGTTCTTAGTGAGCCTATTGACAAAGCTTTAGAGGTGACAGAGTATATAGGATAGAGTATCAGTGGATAGAGATATAGCAGCCAACACAATTGAAGATAGATATGAGTGAGGAGTGTTCAAGTGGAGAGAGGTCCACCAGTCAGTGCAGTAGAGAGATAGAGTCTTCTAGAAGATCACATAGCTAGAGCAAAAGGGGAAAGATTTCTCCTGTAGAAGAGATCCATGAACTTGAGATTAGGGGATCAACATCTCCTTTGGACAGAGATCCATAAACATTGTAATTGGGAGTGATTACCAAAGAGATTGATTGAGAAATTTTTAGTAAAATATTTTCTTTGTGGAGTAGCCCACATTGGGTGAACCACGTAAATTGTGGTCTCTATTATATATGGTATTTTTTGCATTGCTTTGATTACTGCTATTGATACTGCTATCTATACACAACATAATATTGAATTGTAGGAAAAAGTAAAAAGTGGTCTTATACTGTTCACCCCCTCTCAGTATAAGCTTGTGTTCTTCACTTGCCATCTCACACCAACTCAGCTACACACTCATCCTTAAAAGAGTTTATGGTAAACCAATGTGATTTGAATCAAATTTGTATGGATATGTACTATACAAATCATTTTTCTTAATTGGTTGCTTCACATCAAATTGGCTACACACTTTCCCTTAAAAGCGTTTATAGTAAACTAATTTTATTTAAACCAAAGTTACTATTAGAAATAGATTATATTACATCATTTGGGTCATGTAAATGTACCTTCCTTGGTACATACTTAGGACATTAGATTACTTTAGGGGGAAGTTATCTAGTTACTTCATGCAATGTAATAAATGCACAAGTGTCAATGTGCAAGTTGTATATGTGCAAGATGTCCCTTGCACAACTAGGTAGAGTGTTGGCCAAGGAACCTATCTTCCTATATAAAGGGCCATAGATATAGATATAGAGTGTGTGATAGAGTGTGTGAGTGATAAGCTCAAAGCTCATTCGTGAGCAGTAGCTTTGATCATGGAGTGTTCATTTCCTCCATAGCTACTTTGTATTCATTTCCATCATTTCTATTTATAGCATATTTTTAGTCATCTCATAGATTTACTTTCTTTCATATTATTCTGCATCTTGTGATTGCTATCTCCCATTACATGTTGTATCAAAAGCTAATAGTGGTATCAGAGCTATGGTAGATCAAGCTACAGTAGATCAATAGGAAAACCACCATTATCATTGACCTTGAGTTTTTGTCAACCTGATGCGTTGTTGGACCAACCACTATCAAAAACTCTCAGAAGAGTCTAGGTGGTAGAATTAGGGAGAGCCACAAGTGAGGACTGAAAGAAATCTTAGTTTCAAAAATACTGAGATTGCATATGGCTAGAGTCTTTCCACAGAGTTACAAGGAAAAACTCGTGAAGACTAGGACTCAACATTTGATCCACTAGTTTGATGAATCAACTAGTGAAGCTCATCTAAGAGATCTGGAAAAGTTTACCTGAAGTTTCTTTTATTGTAGGGAATTAATTCTTAGATGATTGGGACACCTCCTACAATAGAAAGCTAGGAGATTTCAACTTCATTGCCCGAAGGTCGGAGTGCCTTCATAGTGCAGATATTAGTTGTTGCAAGAGAAGAATACTATAGAAGAGACTTCTGGAGAAGAATCATGGTGAAGTTGGGAGACAGGAGATCTCCATTGCTAGATTGAGAACTTCACAAAAAAAAGGCCATAGAAGCCTTGATCCAAAAGAAAAGGCCATAGAAGCCTTGATCTAGAAGAAAAGGCCATAGAAGCCTTGATCCAAGAAAAGGCCATAGAAGCCTTGATATTGAAGAAAAGGCCACAAAAGCCTTGATATTGAAAAAAAGAGAGCGAAAAAAGCCATAAAAGTAAAAAGGCACAAAGCCTGATATTGAAGAAAAGGCCACAAAAGCCTTGATATTGAAAAAAGGCCACAGAAGCCTTGATACTAAAAAAGACCACAGAAGCCTTGATCCTGAAGAAGACTCCAGAAGAGAGTATCTAATTCAGAAGCAGATTTTAGTACTAATACTTGTGGTGCGGGAGAAAATAGGATTAGTATGGGAAAGCTTCCTACAAGAAATTTAGGAAGAGTATCTTCTTCAAAATAAATCCAACACCTAAAGCAAAAGATATCAGGAGAAGATCTCATTGAAGAACTTCTAAACTTGGAAGAAGAAGGACTAGGAGAGTCCTACTCAAATCCAAAAGCAATAGAATCAAAGATCTAGAAGAAGATCTCACCACCAACACTTCCAAAAGTAGAAGGTTGAAGATAAGGTCTCAAGGAAGACCAGAAGAAGTTGCAAGATCAAAGGCCTTGGGGAGGTCTCTATGAGCATCTAATAAAAGGCTTGGAGAGCCTTACTGAAGAAATCATCAAAGGAGTTCCAAGGAGAACTCATTGGAGAAATTCACTACAGGAGATAGTGAAAGATTTGGGACAATTATCGCCATCCAAAAACAAGCCCAAAAGAAGAAGAAGAATTTGGCAAGGAGTGCCAAATCTCAGAAGACCTCAAGACATTCAGAATCTTGAGAAGAAGATCCTGTTTGAAGTCAGAATTTGACAAGAAGCTTGAAGGAAGATTCAGACAGAAGAAGCCTACCAAATCCAAGAGATTTGGAGATTACCTCTCACAGCAAGAAGGCACCACTTCAGAAAAAAATACTTCTTCAAATCTATAGCAAAAGGAGGAGACTACAAGAGGAGAACAAGCCACAAAAATCCTAGGCTCATGAAAGAAAGTTCAAGACCATATTTTGGTGAAGATGGAGTTGTTCAGGACAACCTACAAAGAGCTACAAGATCTTACTCAAGGCAGCAACTTGGTGATCTTAGACACCAAGATCTACATCCTCTACAGAAGTGGAAAAAGAGCTACAAAAGCTTTCAAAAAAAGGTAAGCAACTATTGGTGCAAGTAGATTCATTAATTGGATTACTTATCAGATTTGTTAAAGCACCTTAATTTGGATTAAAGTTGCAAAAAGGAGAATTGAATTACAGTCTTCAAAAGTGCAAAAAGAGAAAGGTTCTTTTTAAGGTTCATTTGCACATTAGGAGTTGATTAGATTTCAGAATTACAACTATCTATCAACTACCTATCATCTACTTTGGAAAGCAAAAGAAGACTAGCTCCTACTACCTTGCTTATAAGGAAATTGTAGAATAATTCTTGAAGATTCATTTCAGATTATTCTTGATTAGTTGTAGTAAATTGATTAAGTGCATTATTTTGAGAGTTGATTGGAGTGATAAGGTGAAATTTTTAGTGCATTAAAAGTGAAATATTATTAGATTCATTTGCACTATTCTATTGCTCTCAAAAATATTATTGTTTGTGTTCGTGAGAAGGGCACAAAATCAAAATTTGTCAAAGTGTCTAAAGACACTATTAGTGCACAAAAATCTGCAACATTCAATGGCCAAGAGAAGCCACCAAATCAGCTCAATCCTCCAAGCATTGGAGAAGAAAGTAGCCACCAAATATCAGCAAAGGAAGCCTCAAATCGAGACTTGGTGAGTCTCAAATTCAAAGCACAATAAGGTTTTTGTTACAAAGAAATAGTGTAAGAATATACAAACAAAAAAGGAGCTTCTATCAAGTGGTTACAAGCTTGGGTTCATTTGTAAAATATCCAAGCAAAAAGGGGAAGGTGTCTAATCAAAGAGACAACCTCAAAACCCCTACATTGCATTCAAAATTCTACCACAAAACTAGAAATTCAGACCTGAAAGAAGGGGTGCAAAAGAAGGTGCAATAAAGGATATTTTATATATAAATACATTACATTGCGTTGCACTATCCTAATATAGTTTATATAGGGAAAGAAGGTAGATTTGAAGGTGCCTCAAAGGCACAATATTCATTGGAAAAACTAGTCGAAGGTGGTCGAATGCTAGCATCTATCCAAGCATAGCAAAAGGAGCCACTCTAAGGGCTCATTCTCCTCACATCTTGGATGATCGAACCTGCAAAATACAAGGAGCAAAAGCAAAGGGAGAAATAACGTTATTTGAGAGCAACATTATCTACAAAAGGAGGATGTATAACAGGTGAGAAAAGAAGAATATTAAAGCACCATTGGAGTGTTTCAAACTCCACATCTGCATTGCTCAAAATCGATGCTCAAGCCTCCAAATCATTGCTCCACATCCCAACTGAAAACATTGCAATTGAATGAAAGAGGAGTTGGGGATTTTATAGGGTTAAAGAACCTCCAAAGGGTCCATTGAAGTAGTGATAGAGAAGATGTCCATGCACAAGGAGGAAGTGACATTTGTCACTTGAGGTAAAACCCTAACGCTCCTCACACGAGCACTCATCTTCATCAAGAAAGGAGTTACAAGCAACAGGTTGGTGCATTGAGTGTATGAGATACACTTGTCCATAAAGAGACCAAGTGCTCTGCTGAAGAACGTAACGTCCATACATTACTCAAAGGAAGAAATGAGCATTTTTTAGCACCTTCTACTCCTCAAGTGCTCAAGAAGAAAATGGATGTGCCACTTGGCACTTAATACAAGATTCTCCTCCATTTTAAGGGTATCAACGACCAAGCATTCAAACAACATTTACATCTCCACATTCAACACTTTGGGGTCTGCATACACAGGGCCGAGTTGCAGCATGTAAGGAAGGTGGTAGAGCCTTCAATGCTCTGGTCAAGCAAGGTCAAAGGTAGAGACTAAAGGGTACCATATTTGGAACATTAAATACAAGGAAAGTTCCAAGCAGTTCTATTGGAGGGTACAATCAAAGCAACGACATCAATATTGCAGCCCTTGCACATCTGAAATCAATGTCGATTATTGCTTGATATAAGGTAAGGTTTATTCCCATTTTTATGTGCTTTCATTTCTTGGGAGTTATAAGGTTAAAATTAGAGAAATTTAATCATATTGAAAGCCATACCTCAAAGGGAATAATTTATCAAATTAATATAATATTTGCAATATAAAACCTAGGAGTAATAAGGGTTTCTATTGGAAATTAATCTTAAATATTTGCAAATATTATTGTGGTCTAATTTTTCCAAAATTAGGGAGTTATAAGGGTTACTACATCAAATTAATTTATTGGAAATTAGATACACTTAAATTAAATCCTAAAGGGATATTAAAAAGAGAGGTTTATCAAAGCATTTCAAAGGTTGGAAATTTATAATATTATTGTCTCAAAACTTCTCAAAAAGAGACAAAATAAATCCAACATTAAAACCTCTTTAAATTTGGGAAAAGTGCTTAGTTCAATAGGAGCAATAAGGGATAATAGAAGTTGATTTTGGTATTTACAAAAACTTTACAAAATCAACCAAAATTGAACTACAATTTACAAAAGCACTATATCTTATCCAAAACATACTAGGGAGTCATAAGGCATTCTACAAAACTTGGTAATATCAGCATTTATCAAATATTATCAAGTTGCAAATCCATTAGCAAAATATAAGCTTTCTACAAAACCTAAAATTCCTTAAGAGTATATACTCTCATTACTAGGGAGACATAAGGAAGCCTACAAAAACTAAGGATTAATAAAGGTTTTATCAAATCAAGCTTATATACTTCAATTAGGGATCATATATCCTAATATAGGGAGTCATAAGGTAGACTAAAAATAAAATCCTATCTCATTTATTCTACTTCTTCAAATGGAAAAAGGAATGTCATATAATGAATGTGAAATTTGCTCCAATAGAAACCAATCTACAAGACATGAAAACATGTGGTACATTGACTCAGGAGCCAGTCATCATATGATAGGAAATATACAATGGTTCGACTATCTTGAAGATGCTAAAGGCTACAAACTAAGAATTATAGATAGCCAAACTTATCCCATACATGGATATGGATGTGTAACACCTAGCAGATCATTTCCAAATCTTCTACTACAAAAAGTATTGTATGTTCCTGGATTAACATTCAATCTCATTTCAATAAGCAAGTTAGTAGAAGACAACTATATGATCAAATTTGGATATATGGATGGAATCAATACATGTCTCATCATGAATCAAGGTGAAATAAAAGCAATAAGATCAATCCATGGAAATACATATATCCTGGATTCAATGAAAATCTCACAAAATATTGTGATGTTTCAAAATGATGCTAACATATTTTCAAAGGAATAGGTTGAAGAAAATGAAGAACCAGTACACCACAAAGGTAAGCATAGAAGAATCAAAATCAAGAATATGAGAGGACAAGTGCACCATGCTCTACTCAATCATCAAAAATTAGAACCAAATGAAGATACTCACAAAGAGAACAATAAAGGTGGTTGGATAGAAGACAAGGATGATGAACTTGAACAAGCCAAAGATCATTCAATGGAAGAAGATCCACATTGAAGACTAAAGTCTTCAATACCCAAATAATGTAATATAGGGGGGTGTTAGAAATAGATTATATTACATCATTTGGGTCATGTAAATGTACCTTCCTTGGTACATACTTAGGACATTAGATTACTTTAGGGGGAAGTTATCTAGTTACTTCATGCAATGTAATAAATGCACAAGTGTCAATGTGCAAGTTGTCCCTTGCATAGCTAGGTAGAGTGTTGGCCAAGGAACCTATCTTCCTATATAAAGGGCCATAGATATAGATATAGATATATATAGAGAGTGTGTGATAGAGTGTGTGAGTGATAAGCTCAAAGCTCATTCGTGAGCAGTAGCTTTGATCATGGAGTGTTCATTTCCTCCATAGCTACTTTGTATTCATTTTCATCATTTCTATTTATAGCATATTTTTAGTCATCTCGTAGATTTACTTTCTTTCATATTATTCTACATCTTGTGATTGCTATCTCCCATTACATGTTGTATCAAAAGCTAACATTTACATGGATCCACACCGTACGGATCACATTCCTCAATTGGTCGTCTCACACCAACTTGGCTATGCACTCACCCTTAAAAGGGTTTATGGTAAACTAGTGTGATTTGAATCGAAGTTGCATGGATTCACACCGTCGATATCACAGTTCTCAACTGGCTACCTTACACCAACTTAACTATGTGTTAGAGTATATTACATTATTGGGTACATGCTAATGTACCACCTTGGATACATTACTAGAGTAGGAGTTTACTTTAGAGTAAAGTTAAGTAGTTACTTCAAGCATGTAATAAATGCACAAGTGTTAGAATGTGCAATGATGTAAATGTGCATGTAGTCCACATGTACATGAGTCATAGGATAGATTCAAAGGTAGAGTGAGGGCCAAGGAACTTATCTTCCTATATAAAGGTCTTATAGTGAGTGAAATTAGAGAGTAGAGAATATAGAGAGTGCATAGTATAGATTGGTAGAGGAGTACAATATAGTTCCTTTAAAAATAATTTGTGGAGTGTTCATGTCCTCCATTATACTATATTGTACTATTTTCGTGAGCTTTCATTAATGGCATATTTTTGAGTTATTGCAGAATTTTATCTCTTTATTTTCCTACATATTATAGTGCCATTATCATATAGATATCATAGCTTGCTTATCTTGCATCTTGTGGTTGCATTTCCTATATTATATACTCATCAAAATCTAATAGTGGTATCAGAGCACATGGTAGATCGATAGGAAATAGGGAGAGCCACAAGTGAGATTGAGAGGAATCCAAAAATATTATTTTTAAAATTTTTGAGATTGCATTTGGCTAGAGTCTTTCCATAGGGTTGCAAAAAAACTCATGAAGACTAGGACTCAACATTGATTCCACTAGATTGACAAATCAACTAGTGAAGATTGATTATCTCTAGATTTAGAATTTCTTCCATTACAATCCTAATACTTTGTTGCAGGAAAAAGGAGATTCAAAGAAATTTGGGAAGCTTCCTACAAAATAGCTAGGAAGAATATCTTCTTTAGAATCAATCTAGCACCAGAAGCAACAAACGAAAGAATGAAGATTTGGAGGCTTGAAGAAAAGGTCCCATTGCTAGAGATTGTAGACCTACAGAGTGCAAAAGAAGAAAAGGTCATAGGAGCCTTATTGTAGATTTGAGGAAGAGACTCTAGAGAAGAGTCCAAGAGAAGATTAGAGGTTGGTGATCTCCATTGAAGACTACAAATAGTAGATTGAAGAGACTCCAAAGAAGAGTCCAAGAGAAGATTGGAGGTTGGTGATCTCCATTGAAGATTGTAAATAGTAGATTGAAGAGACTCAAGGAGAAGAGTCCCAATGAAGATAGGATATTGGTGATCTCCATTGAATATTGAAGACTTCACCTTGAAGGAGTAGAAGAAATCAGCCTGAGAAGCTGAAGAGACCTACAAAAGGTCCATTGAAGAACTTCTAGATTTGGAAGCTTGAAGATAGAGAAGGACTAGCAAAAATCCTATTTCTGAAGTAATAGATTTTAGAGATTCGAGAGGGAGATCTCATTTCCAAACTTCCACAATAGAAGGTTGAAGAAAAGGTCTCATTGGGAAGACCATAGAAGTTATAAGAGTGAAGACCCTAGAGAAGAGGTCTCAAGGAGAAATAAGGAGAAGGCTTGGAGAGCCTCATTGAAGGAGATTCATAGAAGGCCATTGAAGGAGTTCCTAGGAGAACTCATTGGAGAAATTTACCACCAAGGAGAAGTTCCTAATAAAGGAATAATTTGGGACAATTATCTCCATCCAAAAACAAGCCCAAAGGAGAAGGATTTGGTAAGAAGCTTGCCAAATTTGGGAGGAGATTGGTGAAGACCTCAAGACTTCCAAATTATTGAGAAGAAGGCCTAGATTGAAGTCAAAATTCAATAAGGAGGTTGAAGGAGAAAGGAGCCAGACATTACTACCAAACCTGAGAGGTTTGAATATTACCTTTGAAGGCTAGAAGGCTCATTCGAAGAAAGGAGATCTACTAGTTTCTACAACAAAAAATTGAAGGGTTCTTGAAGGAAAATCTTAGCTATGATTTGGAGGAGTTCCCTACCAATTTTTTGAGATTCAAGGACAAAATTTCAGTGGAGAGATTGATTGCTTTGCAATCTAAAAATTTTAGATTTGAGGATAGCAAGAAAGCAGCAACTTGGGCAGCATCAATAGTTGCTAAGTTTCAAATTTCCAGGATACATCCTGAAGGAGAGTTGAAGCCACCAAACTACAGATTCAAGCAACAAGTTAGAGGAGGTACAAAGCTACAAATTGGTGTGTTGAGAAGCTATTTTGGACAACCAAGAAGAGTTGCAAGTTCATCTAGTAAAAGATAGCAATAAGGTGAATCTAATCACCTTGCAATCCTTCATCTATAGAGTTCGTTAAGGTAAGCAACTTTGGTGCAATAGGTTCATCACTGAACATTAAGTTACTTAGTTTGTTATTAAGTTTCATTAAGCACCATATTAGAGTTAAAGTTGCAAGGAGAAGGTTACATATTAAAGTCTTCAAAGGGAGTGCATAAGATAGTTTCTTTTAAGGTTAATACCTGCACATTAAAATAGGAGTTAGATATATTTTGATAGAAATAAAAATATCATCTTCCTATTATCTAGTTGAAACAAAGAAGACATTACTACTAAGTGAAAGTTGTAGATATTATAGTGCTTTTAAGAGTCCTTAAAGAGTTATTATTAGTGCATATTACAAGTTACTTTGAAGGAGCAATAAGGTGAGATTATTAGTGCACTATACTAGTTACTCTTAGAATATCATTAAGTGCATTGGTTTGTAAGTTAAGGTGAAATACCAAAGTGCACAAATTAACATAATATCAAAGTGTCTAGAGACACTATTGAGCACTCAAAACCTACAATATTTTGTGGCATAGAGAAGCCACTAAACAGGGTGATATACCTCCAAGGAGTGGAGAAGAAAGCTGCCATCACAAATAAGAAAAATAAGCTACAAAAGGAGACTAGGAGAGTCTCATATTTTAGGTGCAACTAAGGAGTCTATTATAGGTTATTATAGAAGCACCAAACTTGTCTTCTATTATTACACCAAAAGAAGACAATGGTTTAAGTGTCTCAAGGACACATTACATAGCCCATTATCTTATCTACAAGCGACCACCATTAGCAAAAGGAAAGCACAAACTCAAGGTGCTTAAGAGTAGAGCTAGTCCAAAGGGCTCGATACCCACTTCACCAAGGTGTAACAAGACACCAACTCAGCACCTACATAGCAAGCAACTTGCAACATCAACAATCCTATGTAAGAAGGCTATCTATCAGTGCATATCAACGTAAAAGGGATAGTGAAAGGACAATGCATTACAAGTCCAAAGAAGCAAGTTGCAAGGTGAGGTCAAAGGTGCTATACCCAAGCCTTGTCTTGGATGAATCACCAACTGAGCACAGAGATATTTGAAGCATCAAATCCACCATTGGAGCACCATAGAACCTTCATAGCAAGCATGCCTAAAATTGCCATAGTTGGAGCCAACCTCATAGCATCATCGATTGCTTGGAAAGAAAGTGTTGAAGAACAAGATACAAAGGGCATTCATTGGCAAGAAATATACAAGGTATAAGAGACATTGGAGGAGCATTACATGCATAAGAGTAAAGCACCACTTGCAACTTACAACCAAGGCATCTTGTGCCACTTGGCACATTCAAACAAGGTGCCCATACATACATTCTAACACCTACATAGGAAGGAGACATTTAGAATTGGAATAACACTTATCTTGAAGCATTGAAAGGAATAATCATCATTGCTCACTATTCAAGGAGCACTTGAGCATTGGAGGCACCTAATATAATGCTCACCAAGATCATAACTATCGTTGGCCACCTGAATAACATTTGTACCACTTGTCCACAACATCAATAAGGGTCAAAGGGCCTATTAAAGCGCCCAAGACTGAAGAGGAGTGCACGAATAGAGTGAGAGAAATCAAGGCATGATTGCAGAGAGAAATCAAGGCACGTTAGAGAAAAATCAAGAGCACGTAGTAAGAGAGTGCGTTGAGAAGTCAAGCAACAATAGAGGGAAGTAAGACCATCATAAAGGATGCCCAAAAAGATCATTATCATTAACCAACAAGAAGATACAATGCCCATTAAGGAGATTGAAGTCAAAGCAACGCCCATCGACCTCATGCTCTCAACCTTATAAAAGGTATTATATCATATAGTTTAATTATTTGCTTTCATAAGGAGTGATAAGGGATAGTATATAAGGTTAAAGTTATTATCATTTGCATTGAAGATACATGCAAAATTAACCTTAGTAAACCAAAAAGCAAATAAGAGTTTATATCCTTAATAGTATTTCAAATCACATTAGTTGAAATACAAGTATATTAATATTTGCAATTAATATCATAGGAGGTATAAGGCAGGCAAATGGTATGGTGCTTTAACGATCATTAAATCTATGTTAGAATATATTACAGTATTTGGTTATGTAATGTACATCACTAAGATAGGAGATTACTTTAGAGGGAATTTAGCTAGTTACTTCAAGCAATGTAGTAAATACACAAGTTTCAATGTGCAAGTTGTAATGTGCAAGGTGTCCCCTTGTACAACTAGGTAGAGTGTTGGCCAAGGAATATATCTTCCTATATAAAGAGCCTCACATCTCCATTCGAATGTGTCACTCCATTATCATAATAAGATGTTGTATAGCTCTCTTTCTCTCTTTCTCTTGATATGAGGGAATGGTGCTAAAACCATCAGTAGTATCAGAGCCACAATGAATCTAGAGAGGATTAGGGAGAGCCACAAAATTCTTGCATATATTTTTGCAAATTGGATCTGCGTTGTGTGCTACCCCTTGCAAACGTTGTTAGAAGAGAGGTTGAAAAAAAGCCCTAGAAGCCTTGTTGCAAGACTCAAGGAGAGACTCTAGAGAAAAGTCTATGAGAAATAGGATATTGGTGATCTCCTTTGTTTATTGAAGACTGTCAAGGAGAATCTTCTAATAGTGAAAGAATTGGGACAATTGTTGCCATCCGACAACAATCCCAAAAAAAGGAAGACTACTAGATTCTATAGAAAAATACTGGAAAGGTTCATAGCTATGAGCAACCTCCATTCCAGAAAAAAACTTGGTGAATAAAATCATCAAGATATTCATCATCTTCAAAGGACATCAAAGGTAAGCAACTTAAGGTGCAAAGGGTTCATTACTTGAACACTTATTCATATTACTACTTAGATTCATTGAGCATCTTATTAAGATTCAAAAGTTGAAAAATAAAGGGTTGCATATTGAGTATTCAAAGGGAGTGTAGAATATAGTTTCAGTTAAGGGTTATTACATGCACATTAATAGGAGTTAGATACATTATTCCTATAGAAAAATGGATTATAGTAAGTTGTAGAGATTATAGTGTTGATTAAAAGTTACTTTTATAGGAGCAATAAGGTGAGACTATTGTTATCCTTAAAGTGCATTGAGTTAGAGATATTACTGGTACATTGCACTATTCTAGTTGTTCATTAAAACTAGTTACTCTCATAGATTATTATGTGCATTTATTATTAAGTTAAAGTTAAACATCAAAGGTACAAATCCAACAAATTATCAAAGTGTCTAGAGACATTATTGGTGCACAAAACTTGTAATATTTCATGGTACAAAGAAGCCACCAAAATCAGATCAGATTCCTTCAAGGAATGGAGAAGAAAGCCACATCCACCATCAAATTAGTAAAATAATTTATAAATCAAGACTTGGTGAGTCTCAAATTCAAGGTGCACTAAGGGCTATTTACGAAAAAAGTTAGTGCAGAAAATACTTCTACAAAATCTTCTTTCTATGTGGTTATTAGCTTAGTTTTATTACCAAAAGTCACCAAGCAAAGGAGAGAGTTGTCTAGCAAAGGAGACAACCTCAAAATCTACCATTGCCTACAAGAAAACTTCCACTAATCTACAAAAATAAGGTTACAAAAGGAGGTACAAAAAGATATTATATTTATAATTTCATTTACATCATCTTGCATCATACCAATTTGTCCTACATAGGAAAAATGATAAGGTTTATGTGCCACCAAGGCACATTCTTCACAAGGAGAAATCAGCTCAAAGCGGCCATGTAAAAGCATTCTCCAAGCAAGGTAAAAGAGCCTCTCAAAGAGCTCATATCATCCACGGTTTTGGACAGCCGTATCAAGGTACCTGCAAGCAAACACAACATAATACAAGGAAGGATAAATATTATCTACAAAGGCAAATACATAGCAGGTTGAAAGAAGGAGGAAAATAAAGCACAAAATAGGTAATACTAGCTAGATGTATGTCCATAAGGAGCACTCAAGGGTACCATTGGAGTATCTCAAAACTCCACCAAAGCATTACCCATAGCCACCAAAGTGTTGCTCACTACTCCAGTTGGAACCAACTCATATCAAGTGCCATCGAAAGCATACAACAAAGGAGAAGATAGCCACAATATGTTGATAAAAAACATTACAAATAATATGTTAAGGATTGAGAGACATTGAGAAGAAAATGCCCATGCAAAAATGGAAGGTGACACTTGTCACCTTGAAGGAAACCCTAACATCTCCTACATGAGCACTCACCCTTTACACACTTGAAGGAAATTCTAAGAAGGTGTTACACAGGAGGAGGTTGGGAGTGTTAGAAGAGAAGTGACACTTTTCACTAAGGAATATAAGCACCCATACAAGACTGTAATTGTCACCTTCCATTCTATAGAAACTTACAAGGGTCAACAAGGTTCTATCTCTCTCCCAAGCGTTAAAGTAAAACTATTATGACACTTGTTACCCATTACAATATTATGTCCCTATTTGAGGCACCAAAGACCAAGGAGGAGCACATTCGTAGCAGCCAAGGGAGTGAAGCATGGAGGAAGAAGCAAGAGCATTAAAGGCTCTTGGTCAAGCAAAAGTGGAGCACCCAATATTGTAGTCAAAGGAATCTGCTGCCATCCACCATTGAAAGGAGGTCAAAGCAGGCATTAAGATGCATATGCATACATTGGATAATACAATGAAAATAAACACTTATATAGGAGATTTGCAGTATTATAAAGGTAAGACTACCTTAACTTATTTTATTTCATTAATAGGGAGTTATAACATTATAATATAAAATTGAAACTATAGGGAAATCAACCATATTTGAAAGCAAAAATAAAGGAGAAATATAGCTTAATATTTGCAAATTAAAACATAAGAGAAATAAGGATTTCTACCTAGAAAAAAATAAATTTCTATTATTGCAAATATTATTGTTTTCTAATATTCCAAATTATGGATTTATAAGGAATATTACACCAAAGTAGGATATTGGAATTTAGAAACATTTAATATCAAATATCAAAAGCTATAAAAGAAGGTTCATTAAATATTATCAAGGGTTGAAAATTAATTGGTATACTTGTCTCAAAACCACATTAAAAGGACAAAAGAAATCCAACCATTAGAACCTCATCAAAATAGAAAGTTCTTAAGTTCAATAGGAGTAATAAGGTGTAATAGAGGTTGAGTTTTGCTATTCACAAAACTTTACAAAATCAACTCAACATTGAACTACTATTCTCAAAGAGCACTTTATCAAACCTAAAAGCACTAGGGAGACATAAGGAATTCAACAAGGTCCTAGTTTTTAAACCCTTTATCAAGAGATATCATGGATTATTGGTATATAGATTCAAGAGCAAGTAAGCACATGATTGGAAATATCCATTGGTTTAGTTCCCTAAAAAAATTAAATGAGAATCCAGTTGTTGTAGCAGATAGCAAAACATATGAGGTGAAGGAAATTGGGAACATCTCAGTGAACCTAAAATAAGGAAAAGGGATAATGAAAAATGTATTGTATATCCTTATATTAACTACTAATCTTCGTTTCATCTCCCAATTCATGGATCAAAACATAACTGTTGAGTTTAAAGTTTTCACTGGAAGAAAACAATGTCACATTTCTAAACAAGAAAAAAGGATAGCCTCATGGTCTTATAAAAATGGTCTATTTGTTCTAGATATTGCTACACACTCAACTTTTTCAGTCGAAACATCAGATCTATGGCATAAGAAACTAGGACATACTAGTGAATCCTCAATGAAAGAATTATTCAAGTATTAAATGGTTGAAGGAATACCTAATTTTTCTCTAGAAGCTATTGTATGGTCAAAATGCTTAGCAAGAAAATAACATAGAGTTTCCTTCGAACTCCATTAACACAGGGCTCAACAACCCTTGGAAATAATATATACAAATTTGTGTGGACCAATGAAAATCAATAGTATTGGAGGACATAAGTAATTTCAATTATTTGTTGATGATCACACCAAAAATGTGGGTATATTTCATGAAGTATAAATCAGAGGCATTTAGTTGTTTCAAACATTTTAAGCTTTAAGTGGAAAAGAAATCAAGAAAGACTATAAAAGCACTTCGTTCATATAGAGGAGGAAAATTTGTTTAAAAAAACATTGACTCATTCCTAGAAGAAAATGGAATTAAAAGACAACTTACTACAACATATTCACCTCAACAAAATGGAATTGCAGAGAGAAGAAATAGATCAATAATGTAAATGGTGAGATGTATGTTGAAGGAGGCTCAACTTGATCATCAATATTGGGTAAAAGTAGTACAAACAATAGTCTATATACAAAATAGATTACCAACAATATTACTCAAACATATTACACTAAAAGAAGCATGGTCAGGATAAAAGCCAAATATAGGAAAATTGAAGATTTTTTGGTGTAAACCTTACATGCATATTAAAAAAAAAAGAGAATAAAATTAGATGACAAAACCATGGCAGGAATATTTGTTGGTTATGAAAATGAATCTAAATGGTATAGAATACTAGATCCATACACATAAATTTTAAATTATTAGAGATGTAATCTTTGATGAAAATGTCAAGATCGATACAGAAAAACCAGTAATGATGCAAAAATTCTTCTAAATATCTCCAATGAAGACACAACAAGTGAGGATTCAAAATCAAAATCTTAAGAACAAGATACTAATGCATCTACAGTCCCTCCTAGGAAAGAACCAATATGGCTCAGAGATACTCTCATAGAATCAAATCTAGAAAGAATGCCAGATCTTACCACTACTAGACCTCAAACTCGAAGTTTGACCAAAATGAATAGAGGAATGCTAAGTAATATAGTAGAACCAACATCAATACTTTAGGCACTAAATGACTCACACTGGAAAGCAGCTATGGAATCAGAATATACTTCACTTCAAAAGAATAAGATATGGGATCTAGTAGAACTACCTTTAGGAAAGAAAATAGTATGTTACAAATGGGTTTACAAGATCAAATACAAAGCATATGGAACACTTGACAAATACAAAGCTCGACTAGTAGCCAAAGGATACACTCAAACATAGGGAATTGATTATGAAGAAACATTTGTACCAAAAACTAGAATGATTACCATCAGAATAGTTTATGCATTAGTAGCTCATCAAGGTTGGAAACGTCATTAGATGAATGCAAAAAAGTGCCTTCCTTAATGGTGACTTAGAAGAGGAAGTCTACATGTCACAGCCATAAGGATTTATCATCAAGGGACAGGAAAGTAAGGTAATGAGCAAAACTCAGAGGTTGTAAATCAAATATGTGATGGAGGGAAGACAACTCCGAAAACCCAGGTGTTGTAGGGGAGTAGGAAAAGGGCAATCCTCCAGGGAGGGCCTCCCGAGGTTCAAATATCCACCCTACCAAAAGTCGGATTGGGTATCCAAAATCCAATTGATAATGTTGGTGCGGGAAGGGGCCGGGCGCGCCCCCGGGGAATTTTTTGGTGAAAACCCCAAGGTTGGTGCAGAAGTCGAAGCAAAGGCGCTCCATAAGGGGTTTTTTGCTGAAAAAAAAACAACTCCTAGAGCATGGAATATAAATATCAACAATAACTTATTACAACATAACTTCAAAAGAAGCACATCAGATCCCAATTTACATACCAATAAAATTGGAAATGACATACTCATTCTCATAGTATATGTAGATGATACAGTAATTACTGGAAGTTCTAACAAAATAATAAGTGATGTCAAAGAGGATCTAGAAAAAGAATTTGAAATGATAGATCTAGGTCTAATGAACTATTGCCTTGGTCTAGAGATTCATCAAGGAAAGGACAAGATAACCATCACTCGATCAAAGTATGCATAAGCCTTTTGAAAAGTATAGAATGAAAGAGTATAAGTCTAAAGATACACCAATGGAACAAGGGATCCAATTATCCAAAAATGATGAAACACCATTGGTCTCAGCAACTATGTATCACCAGTTAATTGGAAGTCTTCTATACTTAACAAATAGTCAATCAAACATAGCATTTGCAGTAAATTGTCTTTCACTATTCATGCGAGAACCAAGAGAAAGTCATTGGAAAGCTACCACAAGAATATTGCAATATGTCAAAAAAAAATACTGATTATGAACTAACTTATATAAAGAATGACAAATATTTTTGCCTACAAGGATACTCAAATTCAGATTATGCAGGATTTATTGATGACATAAAATCTACCTCGGGATATGTCTTCTATCTTGGTCATGATCCATATCTTGGCACAGTAAGAAACAACATACAGTGGCACAATCATCAACTGAAGTAGAATATCGAGCAACAAGAGATACAACCTATGAAGCCTTATGACTACAATACATATTATCAGATATGGGGATTAGACAAACTCCAACCATGATATTTTATGATAATCAAGGAGCACTCAACCTGATAAAAAATCCAATTATACATGAAAGGACCAAACACATTGAAGCTCAATGTCATTTTATCAGAGAACATTTTCATAACCGTCATATCATCCTCAAGCATGTCTCTACATAAGATCAACTAGTAGATATTTTTACAAAAGTACTTGGGAGAACAAAATTTCAAACATTCATAAATCATCTATACAATTCAAGAGAATATACACAATAATGTAATACAAGGGGGTGTTAGAATATATTACATTATTTGGTTATGTAATGTACATTATTTTGAGTATCAAGGTTGAAGGAGCGTGGAAGGCTAGGTTGGTTGAAGGAGTGCGGAAGGCTAGGTTGGTTGAAGGAACTACAATGTAATGTTGGGATGTTGGGTGGAAGGATGGGATGGTTGAAGGAATGTGGAAGGTCGATAAGGTTGAAGGAGCATGGAAGGTTGGGTCGACTGAAGGAGCTACAACAAAAGGCTAGGATGCTGAGTGGACGGCTGGGAAGGTTGAAGGAGCATGGAATGTTGCTTAGGCTAAGGGAGTGTGGAAGGCTAGCCTTTGTTGGATGGAAGGCTTGTTTGAGATTAGATCAATTGAGGGAACCACAATAGTAGGTTGGGTTGTTGAGTGTAGTGAAACAACAAGTTGGGTTGTTGGGTGGAAGGCTTGTTTGAGATTAGATCAGATGATAGAACCACAATGGCAGGTTGGTTTGTTGAGTGTAGTGCAGCAACAAGTTGGGTTGTTGGGTGGAAGGTTGGATCAACTAAAACCCTCTGTTTTTATCTTTGGTATGCCTGTGGGTTTGGAACCCACAGGTATTGGGGTGATTTTTCCCCCTCTTTACAACATAAAAATGTGCAAAGGATAAGTTTTTTTTTAACATTTCATCTTTTAGGAGCCATAGATTCGTGAAAAGTTATCTGATTTAGCTTATTCTTGAACCAACTTGTGTGAAATTTGAATAGCTTTAAAATGAGTCGTCATATGCAAGAATCCAAGCGATATTGAGGGAGATATGACCCTATGAAGTCAACCATTCAAAGCAAGGGCAATAATGATTTCTCAAGTCATGAAAAATGAAATTGCAAATATTTTTCATTTAGGGTTCAAATGATGGGAAGAGCAATGAAGGGCTAGGACTTCAATGAGGAAGAAAACTAGCAATCCAGATTTGGTAAAGCGGACTATGATAGTGTGATATTTTGGAAATATTACTCTATTAAGATGCAAGGCATAGATAGTAGAGGTGACGTTTTGGCATTGTAAAGGTTGCTATAGGAAAATGCCAAGAAAGATGCAAATTTTTAGAATAATTGTATTCATATAGAAAATTGAAAAGATCCAGATAATGAAAATCAAGAATTCAAACATTTTATGTAAAATGATGTAGATTTCTAGCTATAGCATATCAATTGAGATGAGAAGTGTATATATTTATAAACTCTCAAGCTCTAAAGAAGAGAGTTGTAATTTGTCAAAGGTGGGGGACCCGAGTACAACCCCTTATTATCAAACAAAAAAAAATGAGGTATAAGGCAATCTACTTGGAACAAATTATTATTATTGCAAATATTATTAATTTCTAAAATTCCAAATTATGGAGATATAAAAAGTGCTACATCAAACCTTAATTAATTGGAATTTAAAAAATTGAACCATTAAATATTTAAGGATAAAAAAAGAAAATTATTGCTTGCTTTAAAAGAGTTGGAATTTATTGCTTATACTTGTCTCATAATCACATTATAGGAACAAAATAAATCCAACCATAGAGAACTCCATCAAATTGATAAGTGCATAGTTCAATAAGAGAAATAAGGTGAAAATAGGAGTTGATTATTATCATTCCCAAAACATTACAAAATCAACTGAAAAGGTGAACTAATAGTTGCTAAGCACTTTATCAAGAGTAGAACATATTCTAATCACTAGGGAGACAAGGATCCTACAAAACCTAAGTATTAAAAAGGTTTTATCAAAGTAGTTCATATACTCTATACTGAAAATTATTGCTTGCTTTAAAAGAGTTGGAATTTATTGCTTATACTTGTCTCATAATCACATTATAGGAACAAAATAAATCCAACCATAGAGAACTCCATCAAATTGATAAGTGCATAGTTCAATAGGAGAAATAAGGTGAAAATAGGAGTTGATTATTATCATTCCCAAAACATTACAAAATCAACTCAAAAGGTGAACTAATAGTTGCTAAGCACTTTATCAAGATTAGAACATATTCTAATCACTAGGGAGACATAAGGATCCTACAAAACCTAAGTCTTAAAAAGGTTTTATCAAAGTAGTTCACATACTCTATACTAGGGAGACATAAGGAAGCCAACTTCAAAGGTAATAAAAATATATAAACATCAAAGGGTTTATTATTTAAAGCAAGATGGAGGAAATAATTAAGAATGGATTCAATGAAAATAGTGAAATGTTATTTCATGAACTTAGGTTCTATTCACAAAATCTGATAGAAAACTTTGATGGATTCAAACTCTTGTCTATAGAGTTGAAATAAAGATTCTCTTTGTTTTTGAAGGAAGCAAAGGAAGAGAACTTTACAACATTAATTGGATATACTCATGAAACTCTATTCAGGACTTGGTGGAATACCTAAAATGTGATTATTCTTTCTTCGGATGAGTGGTTAATGTTCTATTTTTCATTAATCACTTTTGAGTTATTTTAAGGAATAAATCAAAAGAAAGTAAATGCTAGTAATGAATCTTTGAATCCAAGTCAATTTTATTGTGATGATAGACTAACTCATCATGAAGCAGATATTCCTCTAGTAACAATACATAAAAAAAGGAGGAAGATAAAACATAGCAGAAGAGAACAAGACAAAAATACTCAATATGATACAAACAAAGTATAATGAAGAAATCACAAAGAATGTATCTAATACTAAAGCAAACGAAGAAAAAGAACCATAACAAGATACTCGTCCATATTCAGACAATGAAGACAATGAAAGAAGCAAGAGAGAAGAGCTAAAATTCTAAAACCAAGACGAAGATCCATATTAAAGACTAAAGTCTTCAATACCCAAATAATATAATACAAGGGGGTGTTAGAGTATATTATATTATTGGGTACATGCTAATGTACCACCTTGGATACATTACTAGAGTAGGAGTTTACTTTAGAGTAAAGTTAAGTAGTTACTTCAAGCATGTAATAAATGCACAAGTGTTAGAATATGCAATGATGTAAATGTGCATGTAGTCCACATGTACATGAGTCATAGGATAGAGTCAAAGATAGAGTGAGGGCCAATAAACTTATCTTCCTATATAAAGGCCTTATAGTGAGTGAAATTGATAGTAGAGAATACAGAGTGCATAGTATAGATTGGTAGAGGAGTACAATGTAGTTCCTTTAAAAACAGTTTGTGGAGTGTTCATGTCCTCCATTATATTGCATTGTATTATTTTTGTGAGCTTTCATTAATGACATATTTATGAGTTATTGCAAAAGTTTATCTCATTATTTTCCTGCATATTATAGTGTCATTATCATATAGATATCATAGCTTGCTTATCTTGCATCTTGTTGTTGCATTTCCTATATCATATACTCATCAAAAGCTAACACTACGCACTCACCCTTAAAAGGGTTTATGGTAAACCAATGTGATTTGAACCGGAGTTGCGTGGATCCGCACCGTACGGATCACATTCCTCAATTGGTCGCCTCACACCAACTCAGCTACGCACTCACCCTTAAAAATTTTAGGTTAGAAAGAAACCTCGAGAGTTTGCTCTTAGGTGGCCGACAATGCTATCATATTCGGGTATACCACTATCTAGCGGAAATCCATAAGAGAATTTTTTGTATCCCCCTTCGCATTGTAGAAGTTCAAACCATGAACCTCCTGTTCAACGAGACCAATATTGCCTTCTCCACTTACGCTACAAAGACGAATAAGTTATAATATCACTATATAATGATGATATAATATAAATAAAATTTTATCTTATCCATGTATATTTAAAATTATATAAATATTATATATTATACTATTAAAATATTTAACTTATTTAAATATATATTTAATTTTTATCCGTATATAATAAATTTAAATTTAATCCTATCCACAATATAAAATTAATATAAGTAGTATTGCTTCTTATAAAGAAATCAAAGATTCAAATCGTTCTTTTTTAACCTTCTCTTTTGTGTGCATAGCAACACGTAGACAATAACGAAAATACATAATTCTTTTAAAGTAAATCTTAAAACTTCATCCGTCAAGCCCACGTGCACAAAAGAAAATATATAATTCTTTTAAAGTAAATCTTAGAATTTTATCGTTAAGTTCAGATCAGTAGTTATTTATTTGGTCAAAGAGATTTAGGTTCAAACTTTAAGGGTATGTTTGTTGTAAAGGTAGTAGCTTGATCTGAATCTTTTGAGTGTATGTAAGATATGTAAGACCGTCAACAATGGTAGAATCGTGAGCGATCGTTATCGTTAGTCCTTTTCATGTTGGGTCAACAACAACGAGGCAAATAGGCTTGTTGGAAGCAACCTCTGTAATTTGAACCTTGAACTTGATAGTTACTAAAAATAATGTGGATGTAACCAACTCTCTTATATATAAAAAACATATATTTTAATATTTTATTTTAATTTTTTAATTATATTTTTTACGTTAAAGTAAAAACAAATTCAAATCTTACTTAATTATTCAGAATCAATTGCAAAAAAAAAAAATATATATATATATATATATATATATATATATATATATATATATATATATATATATAATTGTTTTTTATTACATAGGAGAGTTGGTTACATCCGTTATTTTTGATAATTAATAAGCGCAAGGTTCAAACTATAGAGATTACTTCCAATAAATTTATCTGTTTTGTTTTTGTTGATCCCATGTAAGATGAGGACCATCGGTCGCTCGGGTGCGTATCATCGTCATCAATCTAACACGTACTCAAAGGATTTAGAGCAAACTACTACCTTTACAAAGGGTTGACTTCCCCCAAGGTTTGCACCTAGTTCTCTACTAATTAAAAAAAATATTGAAATAGTTTTTTAAGAAAGAAATAAAATTAATTTTAAAAAAATTATATTATATTTTAACATACAACTTGTATCAGTGAAATTTGGTCTTCTTAAAAATCTATAATTTTTTTTATTTAGTTAAAGGTTTGGGATTGGAATTACCTACTTCAAGACAATCAATTGTAAATTTCAAAAAAAGGTTGATACGCAAAAGAAGATAGCAAATATTTTAAGGTGCAACACTGGTTCCCTTCCCTCGGTTTACCTTAGGATGCCACTGTTCAAAGGTATCGGACCCATCGTTGTGGGATTTAGTAGTTGAAAGAGTTCAAAAGAAGTCAGTGGGGTGAAAAGGTGCCTTTTTAAGTCAAGAAGGAAAAATTATATTGGTCAAAGCCACTTTACAAAGCATCCCGATGTACTTCCTCTCCTTGTTCAAAATTTCGAGGAAAGTTATCGATAAGTTAGAGCAAATCCAGTGGTCCTTCTTGTGGTCAGGGGCTAAAGAGAAGAAGAGATTCCACTTGGTGGCATGGGATCAAGTCTGTAGAAGAGAACGGAGCTTAGGTTTGAGAAGGCTGAGAACGTTGAACAGAGCCTTCATTGCAAAACAATCTTGGAAATTAGTCCACAATGACAATGTCAGCTGGGTTAAGATTGTGAAGGCTAAGTATCTTAGCAGTGGTAGCAATTTCTTGAAATCCCAAGCTCTCCTGATGGGGTCTACTTTTTGGTCCAGCATAGTTGGTAGTCGGACGGATGTGCATAAAGGCCTTCGTTGGGTGGTGGGGGATGGTTATTCCATTGATTTTTGGGGAGATTCTTGGGCCTCACCATCCCCTCTTGAAGATTGCTCGACCTTCGCTTGTCTGAAGTCAATCACAGATAGGTTCTTTGGTCCCAAAGTTTTTGACTTTTTAAAATTATTCAGTGGTCATATTCGATGGAAGTCCTTTGACTTCCTAAATATTTTTGATGAGAAACTTGCTTTTATAAATTAAAAAACTCCATAAATTGGTTCTTAACGGGTACTGGTCTTCACGATAGGCTGGTTTGGGGTCCTCAGAAAGATGGCCAGTTTTTAGTTAAGTTTGCTTATGGTTGCTTGGACTATGATTCAGATCCCTGGTTCCTGATGAATCAAGTCTGGACTAAAGACCTAGCGCCTAAAGTCAATGTGTTCTTCTGGTTGGCAATTCAGGGAAAGTGCCTTACTCTTGATAATATTCAAAAACGGGGAATGATTTTCCCTAATAGGTGCTTCCTGTGTTCCAAGGCTTTTGAATCGTCTTTCCACTTATTTTTCCATTGTGCCTATACCCTTGAAGTCTTTCGTCAGTTCTTTTTGGAGATCGATATTGCTTGAGTTCTTTCCAACTCGTTGGAGGACCTGGTTGTTCAATGGGTCTCTCCCTTTTGCTCTCCCCACCTACGCCAGTTTTGGAAATTCGGGTTACCCCATATTTGGTGGAGGGTGTGGAAGTAAAGGAATGCCCGTGCCTTTAAAAACATTTGCTATCCTGAGTAGTCAATCTTCTCGAAGGCCATTGTAGATATAGTGGAAAATGTGAAAGCTTTAAAACTAGATTCGATAACTTGTGAAGGGGAGATCAATTTGGAGAGATCGTTGGGTTTTTTAACTCAGCCTCAAGATACAGTGAGTAGGGTGAGTCAGGATAGGGCTAGCACAATTTGGGAACCCCCTCCATCGGGTTGGCTGAAATTCAACTTTGACGGAGCTTCTAAAGGGAACCTGGGTTTGACGAGTGCAGGGGGTTTGTTTAGAAACTCGGAGGATGAGATCCTTCTTGCCTTTGCTGAAAACTTGGGTCACCAAACCAGTCATTTCGTTGAAGCTCGAGCATTATTTCAAGGTGTTTCCCACTTGAACTTGGTGAATTGCAAACTAATCATAGAAGGAGATTCACTTAATGTTATCAACATGATTAATGGCAACCAAAATCCCTCCTGGACTATTGCAAATTTTATAATTGAAGCCAGGAGAAAGATTTAAAATTTAGAAGAAGTTCAATTCAAGCACAGGTTCAGGGAAGGTAACAAAATTGTGGACTTCGTGGCTAATCAAGGTCTTACGCAACAAGATCTTCACATTTGGAGAGGTAATTTCCTAGATGGCCTTAGATCATTGGAAAATGAGTTCAAGCAAAGGTCAAACTTGAGTTTGAATACTTAGGGTGGGTGGCTAGAACCCTCCCCATTGGATTTTGCTTTTTAAATGTTTTGGTCGGGCCTGCGCACCCACTTTTTGTCTCTTTTTATCCATGTAGGCCTGCGTGCCCAACTTTTGTCTCTGTTTGGCTTATGTGTCTCGGTTTGTTCGGCTAGTATATGTTGGTCTGGGTAAAGGTAGTTGTATCCAAGGGTTGGTTGACTTTAATGTTTGAAGTATCCTTAACCTCCTAGTGGCTAAAGATTAACTTCTTTTTGGTATAAGGTTTGTATAAGGTTTGGAGGTCCTTTCAAAACTCCTTTTGTCCAACGAATAAAAAAACTAAAAAAATATTGAAATAGTTTTTCAATAAAAAAATTATTTTAAAAAAATGATATTACATTTTAACATACAACAACTTGCATGAGTGAAATTTGGTTTTCTTAGAAATCTATAATTTTTTTATTGGTTTAGTTAAAGGTTTGGGATTGAAATTGCCAACTTCAAGCTGACAAACACTAAACTGAAACCATCAATCTACTTTATTTTAGTAAATTAACTAAAAAAAATAAATTAACTGCATAACATTTGATAAAATTTTATTTTAATGTATTAATTAACATTAGTTTAGTTCAATCTCTTAAATTCTTCAACATTTTAAGGAGGCCTAGGTTCAAATTTTGTAACTATACTTAATAATTGTCAAAAAAAATTTAGTACCACTATGATAATGATGTAATACCAGTCAGACCCATTTCAATCCTATATAACCTATTGATATCTTATAAATAAAAAATAAAATAATTTATGGAAAGGACACATGCCCTGAGGCCGTTTCAATACTATATAACCTATTGATATCTTATAAATAAAAAATAAAATAATTTATGGAAAGGGCACATGCCTGATGAGATCATTTCAATCTTTTAACTTTGTTGTATTATCAATGTGATAATGATGTAATATGGTGAGGCTGTTTCTCCCATAACTTTGTTGTATTAACACTACAATAATGAACTTTGTTGTATTAACACTACGATAATGATATAAAATAATAAATTGATGTAATACAGATGATTTCAATCCCATATAACCAATTAAAAAAATATATTTTATTTTAATGAATTTATAAATAAAAAATAAATTAATTTATGAAAAACACATAACGGAAAACGGTATCAATCTCATATAACCTAATTCAAAAAATTTCTTTTACTGAATTAGCTTACAAATAAAAAATGAATTAATTTATAGAAAGGGCACACGACCCGAGTTGCGGAGCAGCATTGAATATATTGAACAGATGCGGGCACTGTGAATGAACAAGGAACTCTCATGCACCATCGGGCAGGAAGAATATTCAAAGATTAAGACACAGGCCAACTCAACAACTTCAACCGCAGGCGAAGTCTTCACAGGTTTGTGATCTAAATAGTGAATTAGGGGTTTTCCCCTCTCTGGTATGTAAATGAAAAATTATGAAAACTGTAGATGCTTATAGAGAGATCTAAATCTACTTTCTAGAGGGAGAGGGAGAGGAAGTAGCGTTATTTTCAATATATCTGGTTGATATAAGAGCACCTATGCTGAAAATGGGAAAAATAAACTTGTCACCCTAAAAGCATAAGCTTGTAACATACTTAACTAATATCCATTTTATTTGCCTAAAAAGCTTTACATTCAAGCGCCACGGATCCTTACCAACATTTACAAAGAATGAAGAATATCAATACATAACTTGATTGATAAGACTACCTACAAGAGGTAATATGTGCGGCCAGAAATGAAACGTTCAAGTCATAGCCGTAAAACCTCTGCAAATTAATGGGAAAAAGTGACCATAACAGAATTGCCCACGGAAATAAAGTCAATCTTTCACGACGCTATGGTGGTAGTGGTGGGTGTTATCTTTAACATTGAAGAGTGTGATGACGTTCTTCCCACATTTTGTCTAGAGTCTCTCGGACAAGTGGGAGACAAGGTATAAGACCAAAACCATTTGCAGCTGCCTATTTTTCTACAGAGTGCATTTTACTAATCAGGAATTCAAAATTTAAGCTATACGTTTCATTTGGGCCAGAGACTTCCATGTACAGCTTTCTTTACACAGTCAAATTGTGGAACATGAAATAGCTGGCTAGCAGCACAGAGTTACAATTGTAGCTAGGAGAGGGCTATGAAATTTTCCAAAAACAGGAGACAGGGATGTCGGGAGATGCCCAATTACCAGGTTAACAGGTGTGTTAGATTCAACATTTATAAATGGAAATTCACAAATTTGATCATTCAGTATCACATTATTGATTCATTGAAGTACTTACATGTAAGGCACAAGAAAATACCAAAGTAAAAATTATATTGATATCAAGACAGAATTGTTACGAGTGCCATGCACAAACAAAAATTATACAACTTAGAAACATGTCCAACTGAGAGTGACATAATATCAAATGGCTGATGCAATTAATCACCATTCACGGCATGAAAAATGGAGGCTACTTGGTACAGGGATGTTAAGGAAAAGCAATTGTCAAGAGGCATTTGAATTTGTATTGCATAAATTTATTATAAAATAATAAAAATGTGATAATTAGTCCTGCTGTTTTTCAGTTGTCAAAAGAGATAGATGTAAAATGCAACCAAGAAATAAAAACTATCAGAAGCCACTCGAAATATATCTTGAAAAGGCTAGGAGATGTTGTCTGATGTCTTGTGATGTTTCCTTGACATGTCTTCAATTCAAAAACATGTGCCCATTGCCAAGATGCATCCCTATGCCACACGGGAGGATGGACTGATGAACAAACCCCAATGATTATGTTCCAATTTTTTACTTATCAACATTTAAGCTGAAGCTTTGCTACACAAAAGATAGTATTTGCTTATCCTTGAGCCCTTAGAAAATTAATTTTAAGATTGAATACCAGTGAGTAATGTTCCTTATATAAGAACACAGAAGTGACACCCTCGATGACCCATGAAGGGAAGTCCAATTTGGGATTTCCCATGACTACATGAATTGTCATGAAGTGATTCCATGAGATGTTATAAAACTAGGGAGTGTTAAAAATAATATTGAAGTCCTTCTAAAACCATATCCTTTAGTCCTATTGAGGTGTTTCAGTTACTCAAAATTATGTTGGTGAACTGGCAATGGAGTGCAAAACTTCACACCTTTGTTTGTCAGAAGGCTGGTGGATTTTTTAGCCTCCCAGAAACAATACCTAAAAGAATATTGTCAAAGAGAGAATGTAAACTTCTAGCTTTATTCACAATGAAATTTAGATGCCAGCTAGTGTCTTTCACTTCACTTGTCCCCAATGTAATAACCATGGAATATCATCAACCTTAAGATTTTTGATGTTCTTTTTGATTGCTAATCTAAGGCCACTGACTAAGGCTTCAGCTAGCTCCAATGCTGTTAGATGTCCTATGAAGACCACTTTCAAAGAAATTAATCATTCTGACATCCTTGAATCAGGTAACATCCTTGAAGCTGGCTGCTATGAGTGAACTTACTAATCATAATGTCATCTACATTACGGGCTGTGTCTATTCAGGATATTACTTCTCGGTTGTTTATAGATCTAACTAATCCATTGTACTTTTAAATTTTTTCTTCTGTAACATCATATTTTTATAAATAATCAAAGATGCCTTTGATCACTATATAATTTGAAACTATGTCGTCAATAGCCCTAGCTTTCTTGTTATTCTTTCCATTATGTTAGTAGGGGTTCTTGTTGGGTTAAGTGGTATAGCTAGAGACTGTATTTGCTCACTTGCTTTTGCATGTATTTTCCTTGAAATTGCCAAATATTCTCACTTAGATGTGTTGAGTCTTTTGGACTTCTGCAGTTGGTACACAATCAAGTAATTTGACATGGTAAGCAGTGTATTCTCCGCTTAGGATAATAGTCTTTTTCAAAGGGTTGGATGGCTTTCAAATCTTACGGTGTGCATTCACTTGTGTTGGCTGGACATGTGCTTTTGGGTGAGCAGTACATGCTTTACGGGAAGGATGCATACAAGATATTTATTCAGCTGTTTGTGCTTTAGGGGAAAGAATGCCTCTGAGCTACTACTTGTCTCATACGATGAAAAAAGGATCACATGTACATGTTTGATGACAATTAGCATATAGTTGGACCAATTTTTTATTGCCTCTGTACAAATCAACCTTCTCAGTCATGTGATGCATGTGTGGATTTATTATAAACCAGTAGTGTTTGCCTTTACAACAAACCTCAGGAATGAGCATTTGCCATTCATAGACAGAGAAGTATGATCCTATACAAATGGGAAATATATGCAGTGTATGCACCCATTTTAATGTGTGATTAAACTTATGTTATATCTTATATTTTATTCATGATAAAGCGGACCTAAAAAATGCTAATTAGCAGATAATAAGATCCATAGCTGAATTTACATCACAACTTAAGTTCAAGTCCATAAATAAAATTACATCACAACTTAACGTGAAGCTTATAAATGAATTTGTTGAGCTGAAAGTTCTTTTATATTTGGGGAGATCATAAGATTGTCTAGAACTAATGCAAGCTAGTGCTACACAAAAAATTGGTTTGTCCTCCTTCCATTTTTTAATTGGTCCCAAGTGTGATTGTTTTTCAATTGTTTATATACGGTTGAAATGGGTACTATTTGTAGTGCTTCATGACCCCATTAGAGCAGTATTTCAATGAAACCACATTTTTTAGGTATTACAACAAACCATATTATCATGGGCTGCCTTATTGTGAGGAGTTACCAATACCATCACAATGTGGGGATTTGAACTCAGGTTGCACTTACATGATTGCATCCCATTTACCATTGCTCCATAATGTTTTGACTGGTCTCAAGTGTAATTTTTCCTCAAGTAATAAGTGTGAATTTCTGTATAATTTTGAAGGTCTTCCTTTAGTAAAAGGGATATCTTGTCATCTAAGTCAAAGTGTGCCCCATTGTATGCAGTTCAGCTGCTCTAAAGTGTGTTTCTTGAAGTGTCGAATAAAAGAATAGATTTATGCAGTCTTCTCCCCTTAATATTTTCAACATGATCTTTCAGATGGGGTCTATACGTATTACTGTTCTTCAACTGGTCTATATCCCTTTCCTTTCTTTGTCTCAAGAGCTCCAGACAGAGTGGGTTACATGTCCTTTCGACTTGGGGGGTGGACTTCAGAGCTTTTTGGTTTATCTATTTTCAATTTTGTTTTATCCTTTAGTTTACCCATTTTGGGAACTTGAGGGAAGGTTGATTCTGCACTTTCTACTCCTGTTTTGTGGATGCTAGTGAAATCCTTTGAGTTGGGTGTTCTTATTTGGTTTTACCTTTTGAAATTGATATTCTGTCATCTGTCTACAGTTCTCAATTTGTATTACCATTGCATTTGCTTGTACAGCGCTAACATCTATAAATCATACTTTTGAATATTGCCAACAAGGACCCCGTGTAGCCAATGTGAAAATGTCCTAAAATATATTTCTTACCATTTTTTTTGTTTCCATTCTTTTGAAGATGTAAAGATCTAGCCAAATCAAGTTCCCAATCACATTTTGACCTTAACAATATAGGAGTTTAACTAGTCATTTATCCAGCTATGGAAGATGTCTGATAATGAGATCCGAGTAGTAAATCTATAATATATATTCCGTACAAGATAAGCCCATTTCTGATCCAATCCTCATGAAGGTATGCCAATACTTCCTATCTTCTCCTTGATTGGCTCTTCATGTCGCGAGGAAATTCATTCAACGCTAAGGGAAAATTCAAGAAAATGTTAGTGTAAACCATAGTTGGAAAAATTACCGGTTTCCCACGATATCTTGTGAAACTAGTGAGAAATTGTGGTCGACAAGTTTTAAAAAAAAAAAATTCTTACTGAGAAAATCGCCAACTCGCAGCAATATTTTGTGGGATTTGTTGCCATTTCCTCGCAGGAAACTCTTCAAAACTTGTGCAGTTAGCAGAAAATGGCAGGCAAAATAAATTTCTAAAATGCCATTTGGCTTTATTTTTGCATTTTTTCTTCTCTCTGGCTGTAAACAAATTTTTATAGAGTTTTATTATTTATAATTTTGAAAATAATGTGTTTTCTATATTTAGAGGAGTTTCAAAATTTCAACTACATCCACATAAATCTCTAAGAAAATGACCATGGTATTTATGGTAAGCTTAAGTTCTTAAATGCAATAGAAATATAGAGATCTCTTGATAGTTTCATGTATTCTTGGGGAAGAGACTAATTGATGAAATAGACAAAATATTTGTAATTGCATTTGATTAAAAATCTAGTATGTTAGATGTTTTTTTTGAATCGATTATATGGGATTCAAACGGGCCCCACCCATATTACATTATGACCACATGGTGGTCTCACAACAAGCTTGGCAATTACGCATGTATCACTTGACAAAATTCAAACCTTGGTCTCCTCCTTGAAAGTTGAAGAATCTAACTAGTTGAGCTAATGCCATTTTTTTTTTTTTTTAAGCGAAAAACCCCTTGTGGGGCCGCCTTGTCTGAGAGACCACGAACAGGGAGTTCTACACCGTCAAAGTCACCCGGGAGTCGCACCCGGCCCTGCCTGCACCAACATTATCAATTGGATTTTGGGTACCCAATTCAACTTTTTGGTAGGGTGGAGATTTGAACTTGGGACCTCCCTTGGAGGATTGCCCTCTCCTCTCCAACTCATGAGCTAATGCCATTTGATTAAGTATGTTGAATGTTGATTGCCATTCTTTTATTATTATACCAAACAAATTCTACTAGTCAACTCTTCCTAATATAATACTACTAAAATTTAAAATTAGGAAAATTGAAAGAAAATATGATGACGAAGAAAGGGAATATGAAGCTAAGAGTGGTAGTAAGTTTCATTGAAAGCTTGTTCATTTTTTGAGGCACTTGAGGAGGAAGCAGAAAATTTGAGAGATTGGAGGAGATATACCATGATGATCCCATACTTGAGGAGCCTCCAATTTGACCACTTGTTCAGAGCCAAGTCCAACCATCTAGTTTGAGGGGGATGAGGGAAAAGCAAAAAACAGTTCAAAAAAATTCTTTATATTTTGAAATGTTGCATTTCTATGATGTATTTGGTTGGATTTGATGATCATGAACTGTAATTGTACTTATTTTAATGAATTTCTAATATAAAATCAGCTTTTGGCTCTCCACTTGTTGTTTGAAATGTTCTTTTCAAATAGCGATTTTTTTTGGTTGAGTTTTTGCCAAGTTTTTCTAAGTTGCTAATAAAATCTCCAAAATTGTGGTGCTGAGTTTATTGTGAGTTGCAAGTTTTCAAACTTTGGTAAGCCATACTTAGAAATAAATTGGACCTACATGAGGGAATTCTTTGTTTTTGCTAAAGCTTGTATTGATGTCATTTAGATGGGTAGGGGGGTAGATATTTGATTTATTTTTGAAATTTGGCTTAAGCTAAGAAGTGCTGAGGTTAGGACTGAGGACTCAATATGATACTATTTGTGCTAGTCTCGTATGGTCTTGATTAGGGTTAGGATTGCAGTTCAAAACCTTAATAAAAATATAGAAGATGGAAATTGCAAGAAATTTGTGCTTTTGCTTGGTTTTGTTTCAAATCAAATGGCACATGTATGTGCATATCTGTGATCTTTCATGCTTCCTCTTGTTGTTGGGAATAGGTGTCATACACCTTGCAAATCCTAACTATCTCATGTCTTATGTTAAGAGTATATATAAAGGAAGAAAAACTGGTGAACTAGACCATGGTTTTACTTTAGGACAACTGCATTACTACAGGTCTATTTCCAGCACTGTGTACTGCAGGACAGCTGTGTTACTGCAGGTCTATTTCTAGCTATGTTACTGCAGGTCTATTTAGAGCTTTGCTGATAAATAGGAGTGAAGAAGTGGATACTTGTTGAGGGAATTGTATTGTAAAAAGCAGATTGTTGATTTTTGAGTGCTCCTTGATTGCTGGGTTTTTCCCAAAAGGGTTTCCAAGGTATATGTTGCTTCCTGTGTGAGATATATGTGATTTTGCTTGTTGAATTGAAAGTCTAGGCCTGTTTTGCACTACTTTCCTCTAAAGATTAAGTAGGAAGTTGTTCCACATTTGTCTTACTTCCTTTCAATTGGTATCAGAGCTTGGCCAGCTTTTGAGATCCTTAGTTAGGAAAAAATATTTTGGCTATTAATCTTGGTTTGAGTGGGAGCTATGCACAGGGGAAGTGATTTTATTTCAGGATGACAAGAACATCACAATTGGAGATAGAAAAATTCAATGATACAAATTTTGAGCTATGGAAGCTTAAAATGGAGGATCTACTCATAGACAAAGATCTAAGGGCTGCTGTTTTTGGAAGTCAACCTATGTTTATGATGGATAAAGATTAGACGATGATGGATCGGAAGATACGGAGCCTCATCCGGTTATGCTTTGCCGACTCCACGCTCTTGAATGCAAGTGAGTGCCCTACTATGAAGATATTGTGGGATAGGTTGGCTTCAATCTCCCAAGCCAAATCCCTTGTGAACAAATTGTTCCTGAGGAAGAAATTATATTCCCTAAGGATGGGGGATGGAGATTCCATAGTAGCACACTTGAACGAATTCAACATTATCATTTTGCAATTAAGATCCGTCGAAGTAAAAATGGATGAGGAGGACCAATGTATCACTTTACTATGTTTGTTACCCAATTCATGGGACAACATAGTAATGGCTATCAACTCCACTGGTAATATATTGAAATATGCAAAGGAAAACCATGGAAGACGTCGGGGATGTGTTGGTTGTTTGTGGTAGATCCAAAGAAAACCATGGAAGACATCGGGGATGTGTTGGTTGTTTGTGGTAGATCCAAAGAAAGGAACAAGGGGAAGAAGAAAGTTGGTCGGTCCAAGTCCAAGAGAAGATCCAAGACTCCCACTCTAACAAAGATCAAATGTTGGAATTGTGGGAAGAAGAGGCATCTGAAGAAAGATTGCAAGGAGAAGAAGCATAAGAACAAGAATGAATCCAATGAGGATTTTGATTCTATGTCTTCTCAGGAGGACGCAGGAGAAGCATTCGTGGTTGCCTTTTCCACTCACATTAGGGATGACATTTGGGTAATTGGTTTAGGAGCATCATACCATATGACTCCACATCGAGTGCACTGTACTTGGGGGACAACTCGTCCCTTAAGGTTGCTGGTAGAGGGAGAGTTTCTTTACAACTCTCAAATGGCATGACCAAGACCTTGACCAATGTCTTGTATATTCTTGGTTTGGCACGAAACCTTATTTCTGTGAGTAGCCTGAATGACTTGGGTGTGCAAGTGATCTTTAACAAAGAAGTAGTCACTATGGTTCGCAGATCAATAGTGCTTGCTAAAGGAGTACGTGATGGGACACTGTTTCGTTTTGACCTATGGATAGTAGGGTCGGATCTCACCCCCCATTTAATAGCTAGTTAGTAGTTATAGCTATTACAGAGGGGTGGGGAGGCCGAGGTTTCATCTATAGGCGTGATACAACATCTGCCCAGTGACACAACCGACAACTAATTCTTGCAACCTGTTATAATTATATATGCAATGGACCAATATGTTTGATAATCTTACATGCATAAGAATGAAAAGAGATAACTTAGCAACAGAATAAAATGAGGAAACAAGAAAATATTGTAATAATGCAAACATGATATGTTGAAATATTTTGATTCTTGATCCAAAGAAGAACTCTAATATAACCTTACATTCTATTTAAGATAAAGCAACAATTTTTGACTGAATAAAAGAAATTGTGTTAACAATGTTGAAATTTTTTGATTCTTGAACCATGGAAGAACTCTAATATAGCCTTCCATATTAATATACTATTGAAGACAAAGAGACAGTGGAATTGACTGAATAGAAAACCTTGAGTTGAGTTAATGCTACATTTACTTCCAAGCCATTACACAGCTACCAGAGACACAAAAATTTATGTATGACAAGGCTAACAAGAATTATGCTTAAAGCTCAGATGCAGAATAAAGGCCCTTTTGAGAGGATTTGTCTAGTTCCTCCACTAAAAATGCCTCATAAAGCAACGAAGACTTATTCTATGCATATCAACAGTCTAAAAGCCATAGTTACATGTCTCTACTTAACCTTGCTAAGATATGCAAGTCCAGTCAAGTGCCTATGCAACCTAAGCATAAACTACAAGGACACCATGACATAGAAGATACTCAATGTAGCTCCACAGTGTTAATAACTTAATATCAATGATAAATTTTGTCTACGGGGTAGTAGTTGGATTGTCAAATTTTGGTCTGAAAATGTTACTCGTAGAACACGTCATTTTGGAATCTTAATTAGTTTTTGTGCATAATTGCTCTCTTCTCCAAGTTACTTTGCTAACGACATTTCTGAGGATGCTTATTTTCTACCCCTGCAGAAAGAGTTAGTGTCAGGCACTCGAAAATTCTGATTGAGGCATAGTAAGAACCACAGACATGTCAAGGGATGGTAAAGGTAAGTTGATATGCTTCTGAACCTTGGGGATTATAAAAACAAATAGGAATATCATTAAAGTAGCACACTAATAAAAGGTCGTAGACTCACCATAATACCCAATTAGACTCATTATAGACATCAGGATCACAAATCCTCAAGTTGAGAGTAACTCCATGCTTATCATTTCAACTATGAAATGACCTATATTCTTCCATGCATTAAGGTTGGAAGACACTTTTACTTTTTACTTCGATAAACTTTCCTTTAGGCATTGTTACAGGGAGACCAATAAAGTGGTAGACAATTTTCAATTTTGCTGGTGAAAGGGTAAAGATAGTCTCCAAGTCCCTTGGTGGTTTTATTAGTGATAATAATAATTGTCTGGGAGCCTTAAATTCTTTTGTTTTAAGGTATTGTACATGGAAATAAATACCGTGATTAGCTTTGTAAATTAGTTCTTAAACTTTAATGCTTACTGGCATGCTCCCTCTTCTTCCAACTGTCTCAAGCATTAATTTATACTATGGTGAGGCAAAGGCATTCAGAGTTGGAATTTTCGGCTCAAGCCTTATATTTAAAAGCAGAAGACCATAGACCATTGAGAATGCAGACAATAAGATTGAGCTGCAAATTCATGCCTCTTAAATTCGGTTATGATGATTTCACATGGAAATTTTAGATCCTGACGAATCGTGAAATTCTTATCTGCTGTAAATTGGAAGTCATTCCTGCTTTTCATATTGCTCAGTCTTTCTCTGTTTTTGGTTTCTTCTTTGCTATTAGGGGTTTTAGAAATTCAGCTATCACTATGTTGGACCTTGGTGTGGGTAGAGACAGGAAAGGAAAGAAGCAACAAACTTGTCAAGAATCATAAGACAGAACACTGCTAACTGTTTTATGAAGAAATTAAAGGGCTTTTAGCATTAGATATTTTCAGTCTGAATGTCTGATAAAAGATGCTTTGGTCACAAATGCTGCCTCGTCCTCCCAATGTGAAGAGTCTCTTTCTTGAAAGAGGAGATTTTTTGGAATCTGACACAACACAATCAATCAAATATTCTGTAAAGGACTCTCAAATCAGTTGGAGAAAGGAGGAATCCGAGCAATTGGGCAGAACAGAGCACCTGCAAATGATAACTATATACTCCCAGACTATAAAGACACCCAAATGAGGTATAATGCAGAGACACTGCCTATAAATGTGGTGGTTGGACTGTCTTGCATGGAAAGTAAGAAAATCTTTTACCCTGTGGAGGATTTGAGCAGTCTTAGGAATGAATTCAGTAACATGAGGATGACATTTTTCACCAGTTTAGTTTCCTGATAAGGTTCAGATTATGCAGAAACTGGAAAACCAAATATTACCAACAAAAGCACTTTGTGTCTCCTTGGAGCAGCCTGCTAGCTTTATTTTCAATGATAGTGGTGGATGTGGTTGATCTCAACTGTGACTGATTTTGTTTCTACAAAATTTTGAATATTGTGTCTATGCCAGGTCAGTGTTGTCTATGTGAATGCTATGATTTTTGGTTTGGGTCCAAGTATCTCCAAGTTTACTGCTTTTGCCCCCTGCTTTGGATTTATTTTGCAGCTTCGCTGACTGCGGAGATGATGCAAGTAGAAACCCTAGTTTACTGCTTATCGTTTGTGTTGAAACACCACAATATAGTAAGAAGGTCCCAGTTTTTGTTGGACTGTATGCCACAGCCTGATATGATGCTACACCCCTAGTCCTATGCTGAAATGTAGTTTATTAATCTCTAAGATTTTCACTGCCTGCCCATGAAATTATATTTTGGACTATAAAGTGGAGTATGTTTTTGGTGATGAGTTTAGGTTCTGCTTCTATTGAATGAAACAACTTCTAGAAATAAAGCAATAGCAGTAACATAATTCAATAATGTGCAAAACAAAACATCCACTGGAACAGTAAATCAGGTTCAATACCAGAAAATCAATAATGCAAGTAACAGATTTCCAGAGTTCAAATCCATACAAATTCTAGCCACTTAGAGAGGGCAATGTCTTATATGCACAATAGAGGCGACTTAAGATTACAAATATGAAAGATGATCTCGACTAGAACATATCTCCTCTCTTTATAGACTAAATCAAACAATAAACCCTAACCCTCTTGCTCAAGGGCCAACTAACCTAATCCTAGGAGCTGAGTTAACAATAATAAAGATAGCCAATGTGCTTACATGAACCCCCCCACCAAAAAAAAAAAAACTTTGTCCTCAAAGTTGGACATGACTAAAAAATGCTCTTAGGCTCCCATGTTACATCTTCTTCTGGAAGATCCTACCATTTGATGAGGAAATCCCAAATCTAGCGAGAACATAGATTACAGACTCGAGACTACAACACTTCTGGCTAGAGAGTGATTTGTCCTTCTTTGTCGAGTACTAGAAGCTCTGTCTAGCACTACACATTTTGGCCAATAACTTGTTTACGATAAGAAACATGAAAAAGAGGGTGGATAATAGAAGTTGGCAAAAGCTCCAACTAATATGCCACTTCCCCAATTAGGATTAAGGGAAAGGGTAGGAGAGACGAGGGGAGATCTAAAACTAACAAAAAACACACAAGAATTTTATTAAGATTTTTTTATTTTTTTATATGTTTTTCTAATCTAAACAAACAAATTTTAATGATCTTATTTATGGTTCAAAACAAAACAAAGAAGAACATAAATAAAAAGGCTTCCTAGATGGCCATTAAGGACGTGTTTCACGTCGGGTTCACCAAAGATGTAGAGGGGGGAAAACTGCCCTACCGCATACGATTCTTGATTGGATTTGCTGGGAGTCGAGGTGACCGCGGGGGTATGTTATATTCCTCTACACTCAAGGGCTCGAGGATCGAAGGGTTCACTTGGAACGGTTTAAGGACTCGTTCCAAGTCCCGGATGGAAACGTTTGATGTGTTTATTGATCAAGCACCTATGTTTGGCCTCATTAAAATCTAAGCTATGAAAAATAAAAGAACGATGCAGGGCAAACAATGATGCAATCAAACAAGAGACTAACCCTAGAATGAATTTTGATTTTAATGAAAGCTAAAACCCTAGTTTGCAAATAAATAAATCTTTTTCTTTTAGCAAGGGTTCAAGAAGATGCACAAACAGATTTAGCTTAAGATGCAAACTATATGCTTTTCTTTTTCAATTGCCTAGAATAAAGTGAAATATTTTTATTTTTATTTATGATCTGGATTTGGAACAAAAATGGACAGAAAGCAAACAACAAACAACCTAAAAAAGTCTATTTAGAGCACTTATGATTCGGTGGTTGATCCTAGCTTTTAACTTTCATTAAAATCAACAATTAAGCCCCCTTGGTCCTTTTAGCTGACCGTTTGAGAAGAACACAAGCGATTGTTGACCTCTGGAAGCGAACAAGACAAAATGCAATAACATAAAACAATGCGAAAAACAAAATGCAAACAACGTTGTTATGACCTAAATGAAACATGCAAAGACTAACTAGGGTTTTGGGAGCAAAAAATTGCCCCCAAACCCAAAGGATCCGAATTCGCGCCCAGTAATGGGCGACTGTGAATTCGGTAGGGCTGAATTCGCGCCCTTTATGGATGGGGCACGAATTCGTGTCAGAGATTCTAAAATTATCTAACAATGCAAAAATGTACCACAAAATGGAAAAATCAACGATCTAAGAAGACTGCAAATGCAAGAAGGAACCTGGTGGTAGCGAAAGAACGACCAAAGGATGAAGATTTCCACCAAAATGGTAGACTCCCCCTCAAGGCTCCAACACTTGTCCACCAAGAGCAGCCAATCATAAAATAAAAGCAGCAGAAAAACACTTGAAGACACTTGATGGCATTCAAAACTTGTCGTTTCCCTCTCTCTTGAACTTGCTTGAAAAACTTGCTCTGAACTTGGTTAGAACTTGCCAACTTCGGAGGAAAAAGAAGATCCAATTCCTCTATTTATAAGAGATTTGGAGGGCAAAAGGGAGGGAAACAAAAAGCAAAACCTAAGGGAGAGCCGACGACCTAGATGTCGGCCCAAAATTTGGGTTTTCTAAGAGAAAACCCTAATTTTCCGAATTTGAACCCCATATTGGGCTACTGCGAATTTGGCAAAACTAGAGAAAAAAACAAAGGAGAAGAGAAGCCTAAACTTGCACTTGGTAAGTTTGAAGAACTTCTCAGGGGTTCTAGGGAAAAATGACTCATTTAGGTGGGTCAATTTTCCATGTCTACAATATCTCATGTGGTTATACCCTGTGACTATCGCTGGTTACCCGAAATAGTATTTTATCACAAAGAAAGTATCATATGCTGTAACTGGTTTCCTGTAATGAAACGAAAAATAAGTAGTCCGACATCAGCTTATTGGTGAATTAGCCACATCTACTGGCAATGAATTGTAGAAAATAAGGAAGTTAAGAAGCCATTTTTATTAATGGCCAGTGTCTTGTATGATCGATAAGTATAATTGTAAGCCCGGTACTAAGATGCTCTTTGCTGTCATCCAATGTCCTTTTATGTGACACAATGAAAAATTCATTTATTTATCTTTTAGATTATCAGTACAATGCATCTTGTTTCTTCTGATTTTGATTGTTCATATTGGGACCATTGTCTTGGTATTTCTCTGCGTTCCTTTGCAATGTTTTGAAAGTATATTCTTTGTATATTTTACAGTGTTTTTGTTGTATCCATTGTCATCCTACATATGCCCTTGTTTAATTCTATTGCAATTGTTTTTTTTTTTTCTTTTTTGAGTACTTCCCTTCTAAATTACTTTTATTATTCATAGATTTGTTGTAGGACCAGTCAACCTTAGAAAAAATATATTGTTTAGCCCTGTTTTTTGGACTCATTGTTGGACTAAATAATAGACAATCTTTTTATATTTGTCTTTGTTATTTTTTTTTTAATTTATTTTATAAATTGGTTATATGGGATTTGTCACAACCCCCTTCCTTGGGTTGGAAAAACCGCATTGTTTTCAAAAATATAAAAATTACACAGCATTTCATTCTCGTTACTGGCTTGCCACCTAGCCAAGTCAAGTCATCGCACTCACATAAAAAGAAATAATTACTAATGAGGATAATACAAGCAATGGGAGTAATGGACACCGATCAGTAATTCAACCATCAACCGTCTTCAAGACCTGGATGCTAGCAAGTTAGGCTGTTACTGTAGCTTTTGCACTCCATCATGTCTAGCCGAAGACCCTTTGACCTCTTTTACTTGTCAACTCTGGTTGATTACTTAAGAGAGAGCACCTACTTGTACCTCTTGAGGACTCACACTCGTTGAGTTGGTGTCCTTTGGTTGAAGCCAACCACCTCCTGTTTGACTTCTAAGGAAGTATTATTAGATTATCCTATTTTGAGTACCGACAAGATGGTACAGATGTGCTAATGTATAGTTCAGGAATGTTTTAACTCAATCCTGATTGGTTTAGAATGGATGGATTCTTCTTACCCAAAGGAGATGGCCTCCTATCATCCTTACAAGCATATAGACTTCCTAGAGGTGAGAGTATCTCACATAAGACAAGCATAATCATGAATGTCAAGGGAAATTGCATTCCATACATCAAACTAACATTCCATGCATCAAACTAAAAAACTAAGTGGCTAGTTCAACTGATGTGCATTGAGCAAGAAAAAGAACTCAATCTACTACAAAGGCATACAAGCCATGTAAAACATACAAACATCTCAATTGTCTTTAAATGAATACCAAGGTTTGTGCCACATCAATGATATTAATCATCCAACCATGGTGTATAAAAGTATAATCCAATCAATGATGTAATAGAAGTGTAATCCAATCATGTCAATACCACATATAACCAGCCATAACATTTCTAGATTTATTACTTTATAAACAGCACTTGATCAAGCGATCATTATGTTGACTACTAACATGACAACATATAAAATTTCACAGCTGTTAAAAGTTATAGATCAATGTAATCCAATCATGTCAATACCACATATAACCAGCGATAACATTTTCAGATTTATCACTTTATGAACAGCAATGCATCAAGCGATCATTATGTTGACTATTAACATGACAGCATATAAAATTTCACAGCTGTTAAAATTCATAGATAAAACCTAAACCAATGATATCAGTTCAGCATGTGAAGATATCAGATTTGCAACTACATACATCTGGAGTTATGTGAAAATAAGTCACCAGCACTTGGGCAGAGTTAAGATAAAAGTTATGCTTTTCATACCGTCCAAGTTATATATAGATGGATCACTCACTAAATTGAAGTGGTTAAAAATTCCATAAATATTCTATGCAAAATCATACAATCCTGAAACTGGAACAATACTGCAGTTTTAAACTCATAATATTCTCAAGGTAATCAAACATGGACAGTAACCTGGTTGTATACTAACAGCTATAGCCAAACGGCATATCGTTGCTCTAATATCAGGACAGCAATGCTACATCAACTCAGCAAGATGACATATCAGTTTGGAAACTCTTCCACAATTCAAGTTCTGTACAACAATAATTAACTTTACATGCATAAGGCTGGTAGTTATGTTGTGCTTTATAAGTACATTATCAGTTCATCTTCATGAAGGACTTAGCCAACGTGTAGTGCAAAAAAATTGCAGTCATGACAGAAGAAGTTACATGAGGAAGCAAACTTTCTCAATCTACTTGTATGTATATCTGCTAACCGTCAACTTTGATTTGACCACTCCCTAGTGATTCCAACCAACTTTGATGGTTATCACATGCAAACCTCATAAGTAAGATGCATGGTGAGCATGAGCCATCTGGTTGCCAATGAATCTCATCGACCTTCACCTGTGTGCTGAGAGGAGAGAGAGCATCATCGGAGTGATTTATTGCCCAGCCAGGTAATTCTCATCTAGAATCCCCCTTCGATTCTATTCCCTCCCTGAAAGAACTGACCCTTCAACAAGGAGATCAGATACAAAGCACCAACATGGCAAAAAATGAACTCATGGATGTGTGGATCTATCTACATGACATCACACATACCATGCAACTTAGCACAAAGGATGCATTCTAAGAACATGAAATCTGGACACATTTTTATGCAATTGTCTCAATGCACCCTATCTACATGAAGTATTTAACTTTTGCACACTGAACATAATGATTAAATTAATCATAGCTTGACCAAGCTTTTGTTGGAACAATCCACTTAATATGTTCCTCGGGACAATTCATCATGAATTTTGTTTGGCATAGATCAATGCCCATCCTTGAGCATCTCGTCCTTATGTTCACCCACAAAGGATGTATTTTGCAAGTACTGTTTGCAAACCATCCATGTTCTACCGCTTCGCTTCTATCTCACCAGGTTAGAAATTCCATTTTCTTTCAGAGTGACTTCATGGGATACCCTCCCATATAGCCAAAACAGTAAGCATAAAACAATGCTCCATTCACAATGGTGACATGGTAAAATGTACTCCCATCCTGGCAAGGTACTAGTATAGGACATCAGACATCCACAATGATTCATGACCAAGTGTCCATTTATCTTTGCAAGGTATTATGTTCAGGATAGGGACTCACACCTGTTGAGTCCTCCTTGGAAAAGTACTAGTACAGATCATTGAATCATTCATAATGGCTCAAACAAAGTGTCCTTCCCACTTGGCTTGGTAATAAAACAGAACATTGATCTTGCACTTAGTGATTGTTCATTAAGGTAACACTCCAACAGGCCTTTGTTGTCAAGTGCAGATCATGTAAGTTGTTCATCGAGAAAGCACCCAATTAAACAAGTCATGCACAATGGTTTCCTATGGATGCAATATTCCAAATTGTCAAAGCACAGTTGTCACACAGACAAGTAGTAAGATTGATTTCAGTTTTAACCGAGTATAGAACATGACTGTCAATGCATGCTTTCAATTTATCCAGGTATAGAACATGATAAACAATGTATGTTTTTAGCTTATCCAAATACAAAACAGGACAGTTATTATGTTGACAGTCAAGAATGCTTCCAGTTTAACCAAGTACAAAACAATTCAGTTATTTAGGTTGACAGTCAAGGAATTCTTTCAGTTTGTTCAGATACCGAAACAGGACAGTTATTATTATTATTATTATTATTATTTGACAGTCAGGAATACTTAACAAAAAACAGGAGTTGCTTATTTGTTTTCTTGAAAGTTATGAATGCTTAGAGAAAAACATGACGGTTATTTTTTTGACAGTAAAAAATGTACCTCTGAAAATCTGTAGAAAGACTATCAAATCTCCTTGAAACGGTATCCAATCTTCGATATGATCTGGAAAAGTGGTTTAAGATTATTGTTTTCACCTTTTAGAAGAATTTCCACACAGCGGGAGAGAATGAAAAATGAGAAAATGAGAAGAAATGGCCTTTTAAAATGAATTTCTGCATTTTACCTCTGTTTTTGTGTCTGTGAACAATTTTTTCACAAGAAATCAGGAGTTGGCCAAAATCTTGCCACGAGTTGACGAATTTCTCGGCACCGAGAAATTAAAAAAGAAAAAATTGCCGCTCAAAATTTCTGGCGAGTTCTGTGAGAAATCACAGGTTCTCAATGATTTTTCAAACTATGTTTAGGCATATAGAATCTTGCATGTTCTCTTTGTTGATTTTATTTCTTCTATCCATGTTGAAGTTGTGAATAGTCTATGCACGAATCATGAAATTGTGATGTTAACCATGGGATTTATATTTATTCCATTGGAAATGCACTAGTGCCATGCTTGTTATTTAGTTTGATCTATGTTTCATGTGAAACAAGGAGGATTTTTTTTTTTCAACTGGTTATACGAGATTGAAATTGGTCCTGTCCATATCACATTATGACCATATAGTGGTATTTCAACAGCTTGGTAATTATGCACGTATCATTTGGCAAGTTTCAAACTTGGGTCTTCTCTCTGAGAGCCGAAGAATTTAACTGGTTGAGTTCATGCCATTTGATAAACAAGGAGGATTTTTTATTCACCATAGTTGTTGATGTTTACTTTGTAGTATAAACTGCATGTTAGTGTGCTCCGGGTTTATTATTTATTCATTTCATTTGTGATTTGTGTCAAGGTTTTGAGCTATGTCTGGATTCACAAGCTTTGCAAAGCTGAATCGTAGAACAAAAAACATAGTCGTGGCAGGAGGGTTAACTAGTTTTGTGGGAGCTGTGTATATATATACAATGCGAGCTGTTGGAAGCACCGATGAATTGCAAGTTGCAATTGACACTTTTGAAAAGGAGAGGCAGCAGAAAGAGTCTTTACCTACAGCTGTAGAATCAACATGAACCAGAAAATGAATTTTTGAGCATTTGATGTGATCTTAATGCCTAAGATTGCTTGGCAAATGAGATTGTTATAACTGTTAAAGATCAAATTATAACAAAAAGGTATTAGTAAAGTTTCAAGTATAAAATAAAGAAACTTTGTAGTTACTTTTTCTTTGGTTTTGTTTAAGACCGTTGCATTGTGGTTGATACCATTATTGAAATTTTTTTCGTTTCTTTGTGGTTGATACCATTATTAAAGAAGTTTTCATTTCTTCCTTCCATCATTCAAGGAGAGCACCTTTTTTGCCTCTGTTTTTTGGTTCTTCTGGATTTTATGGCCCTATCCCAAAAATATACTATAGCTTTTAATTGGACATTTGTTTGCATAACTTGCATTGACATTTTTGTATGTACAATATACATTTGGTTCGTGTATGCATTTATAATTGTTCATCATTGAAGGCCTGAGACTAGAAGATGATTATATTGTAGAATTGAGGTTTAGCAAATATTTTTGGAGTCACATACAAAGACATTGCAAGCAGGAAGTTTGTGTACTGCTTGGAAGTATATATTACCTAATAAAGTGACACATGATCTTTATTAAGGCTTCAAAATCTGAATGATGCTGTTTCTGACTGATGAGTCTTTCGAGTCGGTGATCTTAAATTCCAGTTAGGAAGAACACACATTATATGACCAATGTATCTTAGTCTTCTTTCCCCTATCACACATTGCAGGTGTTATAAATAAACTTGATGTTTCGGCAAAGCTTTTTCATAGTTTTAATTTTTGAAGATTGCCTGTATACTCTACATTGTGAATTTATTTTCAGCCAAGCCACAATATTTCATAAATCCCTGGGAATTCTGGGTCCTCTTTACTATGTACACTAAAGTACCCTTACCCTCTGCTTAATATTTATTTAGTTATTAGACAGATTGAATTTCAGTTAGGAGAAAAGTATGTGTAGGAGATCTTTATTATTCTAGAAGCCTTCAGCCTCTCAAGTTCACTTTCAGAGGGTCTGCTCACGTTTAGCCCATCTGCTCATTACTGGACCATCGTAGACGAGTGTTAAAAAATCAGAAATAGATCAGGCAAAGTTCTAAAGCCCAATAGGGTTGAAAATAAACAAGTGTTTTTCAGATTCACTTGTAGTCGGGGCTGTAATTTGACGGGAACTCTTACCCGGCAGGTTGAAAATCTATAGATGGTTCGATATTTTCCATCCTTGTCAGGTTTATTATTATAATACCACTCAGTGGAAGAATGATTCACAAGCATCTACACATCCACATGATGCAGAGCATTATTGGGCACCAGAATTAACATAAGTTATTCCACACATTTTCCATTATTTAGGCCAAAACCAATTGTTCCTTTACTTACCCTGGGTGTGAATAGCAATCAATACCTATTTTCCATGTACCTATATTCACGGGCTTAATATTTTTTTTGATGTTCACCTGTATCTACCAAACATACAACTGCCTACGGGTAAGAGTAAGTTTATGACCGTAACGTGCCAGATGTCTCTACATATATAATGTCAGGCCTGGATGTAGTTGTGCTCAAACTCTCATTTGTAGAAATAAAACACAAGAACGATGTGCATTGAAAAGGTATTTGAAAAAATAGAGATGTTTGTCGTAATTATACACATTTAACATAACTATTCTAATGAATCCTAATTTCTTAATCAATCATCCCAATCAGATCTTACTGTGGTGGCGAGAGTGACACCTCACCATGCTTTTCTATTTGGAAATCTAACCTGTCTGACATTGAAATAATTATTTTTGTTTTATTTTGAAACATTTTACTTTGTAATGTAATTGTTAAAATTAAATTTGAAATAGTCATTCCTAATTCTGTTGTGAGTAACAGGTCTATATGGCTAGTGAAAGCTGTTTGAAGGAGAACTTTCCGATTCGTTTTAACTTAAGGTCCTTTAGATTGACCATTGTGACAGCCGGGGAGGGGGAATAAACAGAAGAAAATATGCATATGTTGAGTTATTGGTTTTAATCTAGTTAGCACTTACAGCGATGCATTAAAACAAGGCATTCATCTTCGACCAATTCATTTAAACTTATTTTTTAAAATGCATTTTATGTCAAAATCAAGGTAAAATTCAAGTTTGACTTTGAAATGGATTTTAAAAATTATATGAAAAACCTTATTTATATAAAAGTTTTTTCAAAAAATTATTTGAGAAACCTTATTTATATAAAAGTTTTTTCAAAAAATTATTTGAGAAACCTTATTTATATAAAAGTTTTTTCAAAAAATTATTTGAAAAACCTTATTTATATAAAAGTTTTTTAAAGTGGTTATATGAGATTGAAATGAGGTAGTATTATATTATTGACCACATAGTGGTATTATAATTTGATTATTTTGCATGTATTATTTGACAAGACCCTATTACATTATTGACCACATAATGGTATTACAACTTACTTATTATATATGTATCATTTGTTACACAATGGTATTACAACTTAGTTGTTATGTATGTATCTAAGATTTGAACTTAGGTCTTGATTATTATGCATGTGTTATTTGGCAAGATCGTATTACATCATTGATTACATAATGGTATTGCAACTTAGTTATTATGTATGTATCATTTGCTACATAATGGTATTTCAACTTAGTTGTTATGTATGTATCTAAGATTTGAACTTATGTCTCCTGCTTGGAAGTCAAGGATTTTCATCAGTTGAACTTTTACCATTTAACTTTTATACGGAAGATTTTAATGCTACTTATTATCAATTATTTTAAAACTTTCAAAGTTATTTAGGTGGGGCTAAATTTGATTTAATTCTAAAAAAGAGTGATTTAACTCAAAATTACAAGAATTTATAATTTATTAAAATTAAAATAATGATGTTTAAAAAACAATTAAAACAAAATAGCTTCCCAAATAAAAATAAAGTCACCATGATACTCGCATTTTCTTCCTAAAAAATAACATTAAAATCTAGTTCTTTGGATTTAAAAAAATTAAATCTTTAATGTTCTATTTATTTTTCCTTGCTATTTATTTTTTTAATTCTGGTTTTCTGCATATCATCACCTATTGTCCTATCTTTAATTCTTTTTGAATTGCTTGAATCTCTTGATTTTTTATTTTGTTTAAAACATTGTCGATCCCATTAAAATACTTTGTTCTATCTTGATGAAATTAACCACCTTGATTTGATGGTTGGATTGGAGGTAGTGCTCATAGATTGTTGGTATGGGATTGAACATTTATATTTTAAAAGTGAGCACAACTTGTAAATATGGAAGGTTTAACAATTTTTAGTTGTCAACCTTGCTGGGTTTGAATTTAGGTTGCTTGCAAGTATACAACTTTGATCTTTTGTTAGGTCACAAGTTGTTGATGTTTTGCTCCTCAAAGAACAGAGGCCTCTAGTGTTTTGCTATGCATACATATATGTGGTCTTAGTTTTGTTTGATATTATGTTGTGTAGGAGTGAGAGTATCACATGCATTTCTCCCTAATCCTTGAACATACATTGACCTTTAGTACTTTGTTGTGGGTACATGTGCTTGGGTATTTGCCCACTATTCCCTCATGAGGGTAAAACATGCATTTTCTCTAGCTCTTATCAAACACTAAAATCTGATAATTTACATTTTATTGTGGATCGGTGTGTTTGGGTTTTAGCTTGCTACTCTCTTAGATACATTCCATTACACACTGCATTAAGGAGTAGGGGTATAACATTCATTTATCCTTAAAAACACCAGCGTATGAAATTTTGTTTTTGATACGCTTAGGTTTTTGCTTATTTCTCCCTCGTTTATATTCCATACATGTTGCACAAAACAAGGAGGGTTTAACCTACATCTCTCATTAACTCCTCGTTAGACATCGCCCCCTAGTGTTTTGTTGTGGATACATGTGCTTGAGTTTCTACTTGCTTGTCCCCTAGTTCTATTAAATATTATATCCCATACATGTTTTTTTTAATTAGATATAGAAGGGGTTTTGAAAGGGTCCTCGAACCTTTTACAAAAGGAGAAGCCCTGCAAAACTTGGCCTAAGACCAACAATATAGGGACAAGAACAACCATAACCACCTGTCACCAAGTGAATCGACTACAACTTGATACAAGAAACAAAATTAGAACAACGTTGGTGAGCCCCCCAGCCAACCAACACTCCCAAACGGTTGTGCCACAAAACATTTCTTCATAAACAGTAAAAGCTTATAGAGCATCAAGAAGCATGCATCGTTAAATTCAATTGAAGAAGGCCTTTGGGAAATTCTCTCCAAACAGACAGACCATTGAGACTTATACCCAGGTTTGCCATAAAAGTTTGTGTGGCAGTTTCCTTCTATAATGATATGCTTTATCACCCTATCCTCTCTAGCTTGAAGAATCCGCCTAGATTCCATAATCACAGCCTCAATGTTCCATTGGACTAAATCACCTTTGACCAAGTTTATAATATTAAGCAAGTCTCCTCCAATGCAAACTTTTTGGTACTTCATCTTCTCCACAAGCAAGAGACCTTGGTAAAGGGCTTTGGCCTCCGCAACATGGCAAGTCTGGATATCTAAAAATTTGGCATATGCCAACATAAGCCCATCTTTGTCATCCCTAAGCAGCCCACCAGTGCTAAATTACCGAGATTGCCCTTTGAAGCTCCATCAAAATTCAGTTTAACCCAGCCCAAAGAAGGATGTTCCCACCTCACAAGGGCCCAGGGATTAGAACCAGAAAGACCAACGCCCCTATTGCTCTGTTGAAAGCCAATTTTCCTTTCGAGCTTAGCCTCCTCAAATTTGCCTTCCTCCAAAGCCAGAGAGGACACATTTTCTAGTGTGGAAGCCAAGGCTTTGCCGCAAATAGAGGCAAAAACTCTTTTGAAGTTTTTAAAAAATCTACCATTCCTCTCCTTCCACACCCACCAGAAAAGATGCGGCAAAGAAAAGTTCAAAAAACTTTTCAGCCTGCAGAGTAAAAAGGAGATGACCATTTGAGCACAAACATCAACAAGCGAACTCGACACCACCCAACTCAATCCCAAAAAAATTATAAACAGAGTTAAGAACTTCCATAGAGAACGAGCATTGAAAGAATAGATGGCTTGTCTATTCCTCATTAACACCACAGAGGCAACATCTGTTCGGCATTGACCAACCTCTTTTTTAAAGATTTTCAATGGTCAAAATGTTATTCTGAGTTGTCAACCAGTAAAAGATAATAACCTTTGGCATCAGACCCTTAAGTCATACTTTGAAATTTATGCTGCCACAGGTAATCCCAATCTTTCAGGGTAAGCCACTCCATTTCTTTTAAAAGGAAAATTAGGCGAGAAAGATGTTTGTATTTTGTTAGATAGTGGTGCAACTGATAGTTTTATATCTTCTAGTATTGTAGGGACATATCAGTAAGACTTGGGATTATGGCAAATGAGTGGCAAGTTGAGTATGGATCAGGACAAACTTATATGGTCAACCAATGTTTATTTGACTCCTAGATAGATATACCCCAAGGAAAAATAAATTGGCACTTGTATGTCAAATGGTCGAGGGTCGCCCGAAATGGTGATAACTTGATTCTTAAACTCAAATTTAAGACACTGATGAAGTGTAGAAGGGACGACCTTCATTGCGTGAATCCAAGGACGTTCGAGAAGAAGATTAAAAAATGTAGGACAATGTACCACATAAAACAAAATATCCAATATTTTAGACCCAACTTTGAGAGGAAGAGATATGACAACACAGGCTTCTCGGGACTCATTGTTGAAAGCTTTTATAATGATATCGCAAGACCAATCATCTATTACTTTCCTATCAAAAGTTGTGCGAGGAGGGTCGTTACATCCTCCCCCACTAGGAACAAACACAATCCCTATGTTTTCATGCATAGTTAAATAAACAAGCTGGTATTTCATTCATTGCTATTACATCCAATAAAAATTCATTTACATTTCACACATCATGTAACTCTTACACAAGCTGGGAGATGACAATGCAGTGAACTGGAATGAACTTCCAGAATACATTGATGATGATGAGTATTAGGAAGATGATCAAGACCTATGATTATAGATGATAATCAATGTGCTATATGATGCCAAAGATCCAAAATTAGATAATGAAGAAAGGAAGTTAGGAAACTACCTAATCAAGGAAACTCCTCCCAAAATACCTACCTTGACAAGTCATGGGGTCAAAAAGACATGGACAATATACTTCAATGACACAAAAACTAGGAATGGATAGTTGACAGGTATAGTTCTTTGACCCTCAAGATGCACAAGTTCATTATGCTTGCAGGATATTGTTTATTTACACAAACATAGTTGAATATGAAGCACTCTTCATTACTGTAAGAAAGGAAGAGAAGATAGGAATTAAAGATGTGAGAATATATGGAAAACCCAAATTAATAGTGAATTATGTCAATTCCTAATACAACACGAAGAATAAACATCTAAACTCCTATAAACATCAAGTCTAGAATCTGATTGAGAGCTTCAACTCTTATGAATTCAAATCAATACTTAGAGAATTGAATGCAAAAGTAGATAAGTTAGAATGTATAGCGGCACACTTCAATCCTACAAATGATATGTGGGATAAACCAAAGGAACCAGAGGTAGTTTTTAAGCTAGCATTTCCAGGTAATTGTGATCATTGGTAGGTTTTTAATAATGATGAACAAATCATAAAATTACTTATCAAAGAGGCCTAATACACTAAAGAGCATAATGAGTGTGGGGATGATATCAAAGATGGAGTCATATAGCTAAAGTCAAATCAATTTTCCAAAGGTCTGATTATGCTAGAAAGCTTGTCTATGCAGATGATACCTCAAGGAAAAGAAACCTTAATGTGGAATATTTTGCATATCACCTACTTGAGGTAGCTAAAGGGAAGAGTCTATTGCTTGGGAAGGATTGTACTCAGGAAGAACAAGATATTTTCAAAAAATTATATGATAAATATAGAAACATAATCACCTAGTCATATGAAGATTTAAAGGTATACAATTGTAATGTTACAAATCATACCATCAAGTTGAAGCCTAATGCTAAACATTTTTGACAAAAGCAGAGAACCATTAACCCTAAGATATAGGTCATGATGAAGAAATAACTAATCAAGCTCCTACATTCTCAAATTATATTTCCTATTAGGCATTCCACATGGGTCACTAATTTGGTCCCAGTACATAAAAAAAGGAGATATTAGGTTGTGTTGATTTTATGAACCTGAATAGGGCAACATTAAAGGGTCATTACCCATTGCTCACCATTGATCAAATATTGCAAAAGGTGGTAGGATTTTATATGTTGTCACTTCTAGATGATCTTTATGGGTATAATCGTATTTGGATCAAGGACGAAGACCAACACAAGATGACCCTAACCTCTAAGTGGGGGAATTTTTCATATTAGTGAATACTCTTCGATCTATCAAATTGTGAAGCAACTTTCCAGAGGGCTATGGACATAGATTTCTTAGATATTATGGGGGAGATCATCCTTATATATCTTGATGATTTGGCAGTCTTTTCCAAAAGTAGAAATGAGCATATCAAATATCTAGAGTGAGTCTTCCATAGGTGTAGGGAATTTGGTACTTCTCTAAACCCTAAGAAATCTATCTTCATAGTCTGAGGGTAAATTTATAGGTCATATAGTATCAAAAGGATGTCTAATCATAGATCTTGGTCAAATTAAATTCATAAATACCTACCATTTGCCCATATCAATCAAATGGATTAGGTCATTTCAAGGCCAAATTCATTACCAATTTTGCTCAAATGGTTGGGCCCATAACCAAGATGATAAAGAAAGACACCTCCCTTGATTGGACTAAAGAGAGGAAGTAAGCCTTCCATGAGTTCAAAGATGTCATTGCTAAGGCCCTATCCTAATTAACCCAAATTTCTCCAAGGAGTTTAGGATGTATGTATTCTAGTTGTCCTTACTCAAAAGAATGACAAAGATGAAGAATGTCCTATATCCTTTATGAGTCAAACCCTCCATAACTATGAATAGAGGTATACCCTAATTGAAAAGTAGGTTTTTACCATCATGGAGACCCTAAAGAAATTCAAGTATTACCTCTTATAAAGCAAGACCACTCAATTTGTGGTGCACCCTAATGTTTAGTTCATTGTATTACATGACAAACTAGGAGTAATCTGATATTGAAATCAAACCTACTAAGCTAATCAGGTGTAAGGCTTTATATGAAATATTAGAAAGAACAATTTCTAAAGAATAGGTTGCTCTAATTAAAGAAATGGATAGCGATTAGGGCATTATAAATATGAGTGATATGTGCAAGTATATGGCTATAAGAAAAGTTCCTAAAAGGTTATCTACCAAGGAAAGGGCTAGGTTCAAATAGAAGGTGACACACTAGTGATGGTTAAAAAATGTCTTGTTCAAAAAAGTCTACAATGGCATTCTACATTGTTATGTAGAGAAAAATAAACAAGGAGCCCTAATCAAACGATACCATGATGGAGGGCATTTCTCTACAGCCATAATAGCCCACAAGATCTTGAGAGTGGGATATTACTATCCTACTATGTTCATCAATTGCTATCGATGGGTCAAGGATTATAAATCTTGTTGCATGCTCCATGGAAAGAAGAAAAAAGCCTTGATGCCTTTAAAATTGATCATTGTAATTGAATGTTCCAATAGTGGGGAATTGATTTCATAGGTAAAATCAACCCATTGTCAAGTGTAGACCATGAATGGATCTTCAACACCACATACCACTACACCAAGTGGGTTGAAGTGGTCCTGACCAAAGTAGCCAAACAAGAAATAGTGGTGCAACTACTTGAGGATATCATCATTAGGTTTGAAACCACTATTGCTATTAGCATAGACAATGCTACATACTTCAAAGGGGCTAAAGTGATGAAATTCACCCTAGAACATGGGTTCCTATTCAAAAACATCATCCAATCATTATCCTCAAGGGAATGGATTGGTTAAATCAAATAATAAGAACATCACATGGATCTTGGAAAGGACCATTTCATAATACTAAAGAGATTGGCACATAAAGTCGCATTAGGAATTATGGATAGATCAAGTAACACCAAAAGCATACATGGTGTTATGTCCCTATATGCTAGTATACGACAAGGAGGCTATGTTACTGATTAATCTTAAGCTTCCTTCCCTTCAAATTTTTTAACAACTTGAATTAGGACACACTGACATCAAACTCATGTAAGGAAGGTTGAACATGTTGTTATCCCTAGAAGAGGAGAGGTAAAAAGCCTTTAAGAGGATTTCCCAACAACAAAAATTCATCAAGAAATGGATCGATAAAGAAACAATAGAAGTAGAGTATAAAAGAGACCTTGTGCTCAAATGGGGTGAGTATCATGCAAAACTAGACACTCATCAATAATTTTATTCATTATGGAATGGACTCTACTAGATCATCAAGACCACAAGCTCGAATGCCTATAGATTGGTCTCCATGGAAGGAGTGATGCTACCTATCTCCATGAATGGGCAACACCTCTACCTAGTGTAATAAAGGATCATGCATATATAGTATCGACTATAAATTTGACATGAAGTTTGCCCTCTACTATTCTTGTTTTCCTATTTTCCTTTTCTTTCGATTTTTTTTAATCATCAACAAAATCTAATTTCCCTAAAAAATGGCATTATGTCAGGTTTATCACAAACTTGACGTTAAAAAATTGTGAGCGATTCACTCACTTTAGTGAGTGATCTACTAGCTTAAATGAGAAATGCGCTTGCTTAAGAGCCAAGCCTTGTACCACCTAAAAAGCAGGTCCAATCAACCCTTAATGAGCCAATCACCCTACTAAGGCAACCCAAACCAAGGCACAAGCAAAGTGTGCTAAGGCGTGGGCAAGGTACACTCTACCTAGGGTCTAAAAGTACCCTAGGCAAGGCCCTTATTTGCACACACATGCTGTAAAATTAACTACATTCACTCCTAAATTGAACTATACCTTAGAGCAAATCACCACTAAAGACTAAGCAGGTTGTAGCCTCAAAGGGCTCCTCATCATATTTTGAGTAAATTGCTTAAAAAGAAATAGGAAAAACCTAATATTTTGCCTATTTCATAGAAATCAAGTGAATCACTCAACCCCACAAGCGAATTACTTGACACTTCAAGTGAATCGCTCCCCCTTATGGATGGGTAAATTACCCTTATTTTTTAGCGAATTGCTCAAATTTTGATCAAATTATTCCCCTATCCAAATAATAGTCAAACACCTTTGAAGAGTGAATCACCTGCATTTTCAAGTGAATTGCTTCGAACCTAAAAAAGCCAAATATGCTTATTTTTCCTATTTTTTCACTCGTTATCTCACCATCTCTTAGCATGGACACCTCATTCGCCTTCACTAGACCTTAACTACTAGAAGCCCAAGTAGAATCACCACCTTCCATATCAACTTCCCCACCCATTGTCATTTTTTTACCACCCATAGTAGTGACCATACTAGAGGCAAGCTCATCAAAAGGACATGGTCAAATAAGGAAAAGAGGTTAAAAAAGAGGTAAGAGCCCACACCTTCCAATAGACTTGAAATTTTTTTTTAGGACCCATACTAGAAGGTGTCAAAGGATACATACACACACTCCATCATGTAAGTGAGAGGGGAGATATTAAGGAGATTCAACCTAGGTCTCTAAACAAACTCCTAAAGCATAATCCAATCCTGGACATTTGGCTTGGTTATAAATCTAGTGCCACAAGCATGGGATTGTCTTGAACTAGTTGAAATAGTGATAAAAATGTGTGATTTCCATTTTCGAAGTTTCAAACTCCCACAATGATTAGAGGATATCATTTGCATAAGAACAAGCATGATAAGGATTATGTTTAAGGCTAGCGATGACTCAACAATGTGGATATCCTACAATCCTAATACCTTAAAGGATTTTAATTTTAGATAATCCAACATCTATTGGTAGAGCTTTCTAATCCCTTGCCTTAAGAAGCCTGACCTGCCATCTGATTTCAGGATCCCACTAGAGTTACACCAATTCAAGGATGATATGCAAATAGTAGTATTAGGGATTATTGCCATCCTTGAAAAGGAGTGATAAATTTTTTTATGAAGAACATATTGCCTTACTACAGGGTTATGCATAAGGGGTCGGCCCAAAATCTATTTATAAAATCAAGGTGAATTATCTCGAAATCCCGATGAATTATGTCCAAGGAGACATGGCGAATTGCATTTATTTTTCACAATAAATTTTCAAACCGTGGTGATTTTTCTATGTTGGGGGCTATGAATATCGGTTTGCAAATTCTAGTAATGTACGACAAACTTAAAGGCTTTATATCGATAAGAAAAACTATGTCAATCACCCTATGCCTAGAGGACAATGTCGTTAGGAAAAGCATGCATCCAGGACAATGTCGTTAGGAAAAGCTATGACGATCGATCTGAGATGATTGGTTGCAGACATGATGATCAAAAAATGATGATCAAGAGTAGATATGTCGATGTGTTGCAGGAATGTCGATCGATCGTAGCAATTGTGTCGATCGATTACAACAATATCAATTGATTATAGTAATGTCGATCGATTGCAATAATATTGATCAATTGCAGCAATGTTGATCGATCGTAGCAATGCCGATCAATCGCTATAATGTCGATCAATCATTGCAATGTCGATCGTTCGCTGTAATGCTAATCGGTTGCAGCAATGTCAATCAATTGCGACAATACCAATTGGTTGCAGCAAAGCCAATAGGTTGCAACAATGTCGATATGATGCATTAATGATGATTGGATGCAACTAAGCCAATCGATTGCATCAATATCGATCGGATACCTATCAGATGCATCCAATCCGATCGGATGCAACAAAGGCAATCGATTGCAATAAATTTGACCGGTTGCAATAAATTTGATCGATTGCAGCAAAGTCGATCGGTTGCAGTAAAGTTGATCGGTTGCAGCAACGCCGATTGGTTGCAACACACCCTATCGATTACAACACACCTTATCGGTTGCAGAACACCCGATCATTTGCATTGATGATGCATCTGTGCCATGTGTCAACCATCCATGAAATGATTGCATGTAGATACCACGTGTCAACCATCCATGAACTGATTGCATGTAAAAAGTCTATATAAAGGCATAAACAGTCATTTTTTTGCCTTTTCTAACGTATTTTAACCCTTTTCCTCCCATTTTAATACAATTTTAACCCTTTTCCTCAAGTTTTAACATATTTTAACCCTTTTCCTCAAGTTTCGAATACCTTCCATCGTACCTTCTGATCCATATTCTCTCGTACACAATGAAATAACCCAATGGCATCCCCTATCACCCCTAGAATGTCAAAAATTAATTTCAAAAACCTTGTTTGCCCCCTAATTTCTAAAATTTTATCAACACCGGGTTACGACATGTCATGGGTAATGGACTCTGGTCTTCGAGGTCTAGTTTCGATGTCGTAGTTCGACATAGACACTAAACTGCTAGAGAAGATAATTGTAGGTTACAACATTGATTCGGGTAAGGTACATGTTGTCATTGACAACAAAAATATCATATTTTCTTTCACAGCCTCTAACATCGCCAGATTGACAGGATTGCCCCACACCGGTTGTGATCCAATCACATCCAAATTCACATTAACTGATGATGACAAACTCTACCTAGAGACCACCTTCAATGTGCAGCCAAAATATTTTCAAGGTATAACTACATTTTTTATTTAATTGAATTGAAATTCTAGGGTCTACAATTACTGATTTTTTTTGTAGTTACGACCACCAAGTCTAGAAGGGGTTTGATTGTACCAGCTATTGAGAACAACTTTCTTTGGGCATGTTGTGAATTCTTCCTTGCCAGACTCATTCTACAAGGAAGATCGACAAAAATTCTGATGTGGGCCTTAGCATATTTGGTTCGTTGTATTGCACACCAAAAATTTGATTGGTCCACCTATGTCTCACATCGGATCAGAATGGATATCCAGAACGTGATAACCCATGCTTCACCTTCACCGACAATAAGCACATGCAACTATATTCTTGGTTTTTTTATGAATATTTTTATCATTTGCAGAACACTCAAGTACCGACTTCTTGGCACTCAACCCTAGCCAATGCAGCCATGATAGAACAACAGGTTCAGGTAATTTTTAGTTAATATTAAAGTAATATTTTTTATTTTTCATATGTTTGTCATTTTTATAATTTTAACATTTTATACAAAACACAGAAAAGGGCATCCTCTTCCTCTTCAAAGCGGGATGCTGCTTTCAGAGGTTATAATCCAGAGGAATCAAGAGACTCCGAAACACCTACGGAGGAAACAACACCACCGCTAAGAAGAAGATCAACAAGGAAACATGTAAGATCTAGTTCTCCTAATCCTCGACAACCTCCACCTGCACGTCCACTACCAATGGGCGTAGTTGTGCAAGAGGTCTCATCTTTGGGAAGTAAGTTTTACAGTCTGCCTTCACAAATTTTGTTACCAAATTTTACTATTTTTTATTAAATTTTATGTTGTGTTTTTAGATGTACAGTGCACCCACATTCCATTTGCATCTGTGGCTATGCAAGAGGTCTCTTCTTCTATCGGTAAGTGTTATAACCAATTTTTATAATCTACCTTCACAAATTTTGTAACCAATTTTTATTTTGATGTTTTAAGTTCCTATACAACAATTGCGTCATCGAAATCAACCGTCGATGCCACCCCCTCCTCCACCACGCCAACCTCAGATGCGAGGTCAATGCTTCTCGAGTGGAAAACACATTCTTCCATCTAGGCCAGAGAGAGAAGCAACAAAGCAATTTTTAGGATTCGGACATATATCTTTTGGTAATTTTATAGGTGTACAGGAAGCTTCTGGTGTTGGGTTGGATAATGTTCCACTTGATCAGGATTTCTTTTTACAAGCCAACACACCCACTACTTTTCAAGTATCAGAACTGCTTCGAGATCCTCAAAATGAAGGAGCAGAATGTTCAAGCAAATATCCTCCTAGGGAAACCAACCCCCTCAGGCTCATCCTCTACCAGAGGATGAAAGAGTAAATATTTCTAAAAAATATTTAGTTTTTGACAAAGTTGAAGCAACCATTAATGATTCACTACTTCCAGATATAACAGAAATGAAAAAATGGGAGTATCGGGCCAAAGTGTTGATAAAGGAAATTAATGCCCGATTCAAAAAATTTCAAAAAGAGAAAACTTTTTTTCTTTAGTTGAAAATGAACCTGAAAAGATGGAGGGTCTACTACATCAAGCAAAATCTGGCATTGTGCAGGTTACTACATCTTACACAGATGAAACTTTAAGGTTTATGTTGAACATATTGGAGAACATAAACGCTGAGGCCCAAGCTTATTATAATGAATGGGCGTGTGATAAGAAAATGGTTGTTGTTGTTGTAGCTGCAAAGAATGTTGTCGAGGTTTGACTAATGTGTTCTAAATTTATTTTTGTTCTCTTTTTTAAAATGTAAATATCTGTTGACTACTTATTTTTCCTTTTGCAGGTAAAGTATGATAATCTCAAGAAGCAGGTTCAAAACCTGCAAGACTATCTCCATATGGCAAAGGATTTCTTAAATGCTTCTATGGCAATGAAAAAAGAGCTCAGGAAGCAGTTCGACAAAACAATGCTTTTCGAAGAATCATTATCCAAAACGGATTGGATCCTGATGTTCTACTAAAGGAGAAGGGTAAAGAAGTTCTTGCACCAATATCCGAAGATGTTGGGAAAGAGGAAAACACCCTGCTCGAAGGATTGCAAAGTGTTGAGAACATCCTTGTCAGTTCTAGAGCAATTGAGAGTACTATTACCCAGCCCGAGGGAGGAGCCGTTGGAATGCAGAATGTGGAAGTCATGGAAAAGGAAAAAGGAGTGGAACAGGAAAAAAATGTTGAAGCCTGAAACTGCTTTTGAAAATTTGATATTTCAAAAAGATAATTTTATGACATTCATATGTTTTCGTTTGAAAACAAGACATTTGCTTTTATTACTTTACTATTATACTATTTACATTTATAATAGTGTGTTATTTTCATCTCTTGAGTATTATGGGGTTTCAAATATGCTTGAGTTTACGAAGAATATATGTATGCATAGGTTTAGATTTTCATTTTATTCAAAGTTATTAAAATTTACGAAGAATATATGTATGCATAGGTTTAGATTTTCATTTTATTCAAAGTTATTCTTGTTGTGATATAAAAATGAGTATTGTCTTGTGTATTATGCTATGTTGTTTTTATATTTCAATTTTCAAGTGAGTTTATGAAGGATATATCTATGCATGGGTTTAAATTTTCATTTTATTCATAGTCATTCTTATTGTTGTATAAAAATGAGTATTGTCTTGTGTATTATGCTATATTGTTTTTATATTTCAAAGTGAGTTTACGATGGATATATCTATGCATGGGTTTAAATTTTTATTTTCCATATCTAGAGTAATATGCTATTTGCATTTTGCCTTCTAGAGTCAAAGCATACATACTAATGATACAATGATACATACATACATTCAAAGTCAAAGCATAAATCATTATATTTTGTCAACATAGATAGTTAATTCAATAACAAAGCATTATTGTATTGAATTGTTGTTTTCGTAACTTGAGATTTATGCTAAATGCATTGTGCTTTCTACTATTGTAAAAGAAATATTTACTAATTATGTATGCATGCATGGTTTACTCAAAGCTAAAGCATAAATCATAAAATTTTGTCAACATAGACAGTCAATAACACTTCTAGAGTCATAGCATACATACTAATGATACTAATGATACACACATACATACATACATTCAAAGTCAAAGCATAAATCATTATATTTTGTCAACATAGATAGTTAATTCAATAACAAAGCATCATTATGCATGCATGGTTTTCAAATTTTCAGTTTACTCAAAGCTAAAGCATAAATCATAAATTTTGACAACATAGACAGTCAATAACATTAAAAAGCAAATATGCGAAATCATTGAAAATAGAATGATTATATGAATTTTTTCAAATCATTGAAATTTTACAAATGATATCAAATACGAAAAATCATTGATAATATGAATTTTTTCAAATCATTGACATTTTACAAATGATATCAAATACGAAAAATCATTGATAATATGAATTTTTTCAAATCACTAAAATTTTACAAATGATTTCAAATCCGAAAAATCATTGATTATATGAATTTGTTTAACTCATTGAAATTTTACATTTTTGGAAGCTGATACAAAGCCTTATCGACTTCTCCAAAAGAACTGAGAATCATTTGTGAATTTTGTGTTTCCATAATCTCATCATCACTCCAAGTTGTATCATTTTCATCATTATCAACAATATTAGTGAGACCTCTCCTTTCCGCTAGGGACTTCCAATATGTCATAGCTCTATCATAGGGAAACTTACCCACCTCGTACGATGACACATACATTCTCAAACAATTTTCCAAATTTTTGTCCAACCTATTACGAACTTTCGATTTAACAAAATATAGTGCACTGAAAACCCTTTCGTCTTCAACAGATCCCAAAATCATTGTCTGACATAATTCATATAAAATAAAGTATTCACTCATAGTTTCTTGTAAGACACTACTTCGATACAATTTTTTCCAGAAACGTGTGATTGAACCTGTCTCATGTGGGTTTTTGAAATGTGCAATTTGATTATCCATTGTTATTCCAAAATTGGTTGATTGTTGTCTCAGAAGTTCTTTGTTTAGAATACCATTGATTTCAATGCCATTTACTTCCACACTTTTAGAGAAATGTGTCATAAGATTGCCCATATATTTTACAAACAACTCACTTCTACTACTATGGTCAACACAAGGATTCCAGAAGATGGGATTAACAACAGCCATGGCCTCAAGTGTCTCATCTCTCTGAAAATGATCTCTTATTTCACTTGTTAATGTATTTGCAATTCTTTTCAATTTATTCTTAGTGCTATCCAAAACCTCATCGAATCCGAAATGTGTTACGAGCACTTGTTCAACATCATCTGTAAGTGTATCTAACCACTTTTCATAACGATATAAAGGAATCATCTTTCCATGGATAGCAATACAAATATTATCATTGATGTTGAACTTTAAAAAGTTGTTAGGATCATTGACTTGAACTAACGTATTCCAACTATCAAACTTGGGATCCTCAATTTTTTTTTTGGATAAGTAAATCTTGTCAATAAGCATACATATTTGTTTTCTCATCCTGATGAAATTGATAATATAAATTGCCCTTTCCTGTGCGAGTTTAATCAAAGAATTCATTTCTTGCAACAATGGAAGAATACCACATAATGTGAGAAGAGTTTCCAAGTCAGTCATACGAAATAGCAAATATTTTGCCTTGTCAACATCCCTACGATGTGCATACATAAACCCAACCAAGGATTGATATTCTGAAAAAACCCTTTTTGCAGGAAGAAATAGTGAAATCCATCTGGTGTCCACATATTTTAACATTTTTTTGCCTTCAGTTACACCTAGAGAAAACTATTGAAACTCTACAAACCTTTTTGGACTGCATGAAAAGTAAGAGTGTATTTCACGGATGAGATCTTCCACTCTAGCTACATTATCAAATGTGCTCATAATTTTGTATGCAAGATTCATTCAATGAGCCATGCAATGAATGGGAATCACATATGGGGCAATTGATGTCTGAAGCCTAACACAAAGACCATTCCTTTGTCCTTGCATTGTAGCCACACCATCAGCTCCAACACAAATTAACTTTGTGGTAATTTCCTTTTCATCCATTCCAGAAATATCCTTTAAACTGGTTACAACAACATTATAAATGTTTTTCGCATTACAATTTTCAATCATCTTATGTAGTGCTAGTAAATGAGGTTGTCTCAAATGATTTTGGAATGTGTAAACATGTATGCAAATCCAAGATGTGTTGTCAACAATTGTTACCTCATCAATGGAAAGTGAAATAAATTTGGCTTGTTTTACATTCTCTCTCAGGTCTTCCTTCTCAACTAGTGATAGACATTTTACCATTTCCCAACCACTTTGATCTGACCAATGTGAACTGGTAAGGTTCTGTACATCGACTAGTTGAAGTAGTTGTTTAAAATCAGCAAAATCAGACATGGGTCGACCCTTTTTTAGAATATTGTATACAACAACAAACTACAAATTTTTTGAGGCTAATACAGTCTTATTAATTTTTTGAAATTGGGCCTCGATTGTTCCACCCTTCTCAATGAGAGTTTGTTGTTGTTTCATTGCTTTTTCGTATTCAAGTGCATATCTCACATGCACACATTCCGATGCATCCTTCCACCTATGAAATCTGTTAATTGTTCCATCACTTCGTATTTCTTTGATGTAAACTTTCCCATAGTGTTTTTCTATTGTGTCTTTCTTATTTTGCAACAAATGATCCTTTCCCAGCTTCCAAGTACAAATAACACATTTACACACTTTCTGTGTCTCATCTCGCTCAATAAAGGGGTATAACCATACCCATTCATTTTTAAAATCCCTTCCAATAGTCCATTCACTTATCTTTTGATATTTAGATTTTTGACTACAAGATTCCCTAGAGGTCTGCATTTTAATTGTACTATCATTTTATTTTTCGGTTGATGTGTCTGAATTAAACATCTCCTAAAGTGGTTGTTGAATGTCGTTATTAGGAAAATTATCATGTGGTCCCATCTCATCCGTTGGAATATCTTCGAGTGAATGCACATTAGGGTCGACAGTGTTTACTGCATTCAATGTTTGGTGTTCTCTATCATTTTTGGATGTAAAAAGACACTATTTTAAAGAATTAACATAATACAATTTTACAAAGCATTTAAAAAGAGGTAGATAAGTAGACAATCATTTATCTATTAATAAAGAAAGGCTTTATATTTAAGAATAACAGAGAAAAATTAATGATTTGATGGTAAAAGGTGTTTGTACCTGCATGTTGTGTAGATATTGATGCCTCACTACATTTTGATATTTGTGTAAAATATTTTAGAATTATCTTTTTACTAGAATATTGGCCTCCATTCTTTCCATATTCAGTAGGTGACATTGTATCTATAAAGAAAAAACCTTTAGATGTTAGGAAATGAATATGAAATTGAAGGAAAATAGCATACTTCCCTCAATAAAAATTTGTGTTTCTTAGTAACCAAGGTTAAACTGTAATTCCATAAAGAATTTATGAATCTTCAAATGAACCTACGCTGCCCTATAGAATGACATATGATAGACAAGAAGCAGTCTCTGACAAGAAAAATGCTCCTAACACACAACATGACATGGATACTTATCGACCACAGTTGCAGATAGTGCTTCTACACTGCCTATGAAACATACTCTAACAGACAAGAAGCAGTCTCTGACAAGAAAAATGCTCCAAACACACAACCAGATGACATGGATACTTGTCTACCATAGTTGCATATAGTGCATCTACAGTGCCTATGAAACTGAAGAAAAAGAGCTTTGGATAAAATAATAGTGGAAGAAGAATACTCTACCTATTGTCACAGTCATCAAAACTTTTCTATCATCGATTTACAACAATGCATCCATTTCATCCTCTACAATCGATCACTATCCCGATTGACAATCCTCTACAAATCGATCTTAGGATGATAGATACCCACAAATACTCCTCTACAATTCATCTTAAACACAAAACTCTACAATCGATCGGCTTATACCAACAGACACATCCTCTACAACCGATCGACTTATGTCGATAGACACTTCTCTACAACCGATCAACTTATCAATACCCAATAATTTATAGATAACACCTACAAATAATTATATACCTCCTCTACAATCGATCGTTATGATAGACACATCTCTACAATCCATCAATATATAACCATCACTTATTATAACCATCCTATATAGACATCTCTACAACCGATCAACTTATATCGATAGACACTTCTCTACAATCGATCGACTTATACCAATAGTATCTCCTCTACAACCGATCGACTTATACCGATAGACACATCTCTACAATCGATCAACTTATATCGATAGACACTTCTCTACAACCGATCAACTTATACCAATAGACACTTCTCTACAACCGATCGACTTATGTCGATAGACTCTCCTCTACAACTGATCGACTTATGTCGATTTACACTCCTCTACAACTGATCATCTTATGTCGATCGACACTACTCTACAACCGATAGGCATATGATTGACACTCCTCTACAACCGATCGTCATATGTCGATTGACACTCCTCTACAACCGATCGACTTATGTCGATAGACACTTCTCTACAACCTTGTCAAGTTTTTCGTTGTTTTAGAGCTATTTTTGAGTTAGAGTGTTTTAGATGTATGTTTATCGGTACCCCCTACAGTATATATACGGGTAGTATATGAGGCGAATTGGGTAGGAAAAACAAAATCATTTATAATTTGAAGGTGAATTGTCCATGGAATTGGGTGAAAGTGGTCGACGAATTAAAATAAAAATAGGATAATAATTGTCAACGGTGGGCTAATTTACCCCAAAAAAACTTCCACCACGTAAATTTTGGGTGAATGGCCCCTAGTGAAATGTTCCAAAATTAGCAAATTTAAAATTTCAAAAATCCTAAATATAGCCAATTTACGATATTTCGTGCTTATGCATAACCTTGCCTTACTATATACAATACAAACCTACTAGGGTAATTCCAGATGACCAATCATGCCAAATACATCTTCAATCAAATAGATAGTTAGCTAAGGGGATTTAAGAAAGAAAAGTTCATGTATGCTTCTTACTTGATCTGGTTGATCCTATACTAAAAGAAAAACTAGTTCACTACCTATGGGTCAAATTCATGACCTCATTTGAATTTTATATCATTGAGATTATTTTTACAAAGAGATAGGTTGTGTTTTAAAATCTTCAAGGTTGCATAGAATCAAAACACCCAAAATGGGATGATGTCATCAACAATGTCAGCATAAAGCTCATTTCATTAGAGAATGAGTACAACTAATTTCCTAAAGTCGTGATGTTCAAAGCTAGATGACTTTGGGAAGTGACATCAGCACAGTCATATCAAAGCATGGGACCACATAGGCTCAATGCATGAAATTAGGATTACATGAGAGTTAAAATTCAAGGCAATCACTACATAAAATCAGGCCTTTCCTAGAAATAGTACCAACATGATATCATCAATTTTTGGCAACATGCAAAGTCTATTACAAGAAACCATGAATTACATGAAACTAGGATAGTGACGATGGTAGAATCCAAAGGCATGATGCATAAAACTGAGTTGCATAAAGCCATGATTTCTTCCACAAGGGCAAGCGCTAAGAAGAAGAGCCTAAGACCATGCAAAACAAAATAAAGGTGGTCAAAGTTAGGCCACTCAAGCTGATGACATCACCATATTTAAGCTAGATCCTAGGATTGAACAAATAAAGAAAATAAAAAATAAGAGGAACTGAACAAAATCAAAACGCATATAGTGATAACGTCATCAAGCCAAAGTCATGGTTTTATTCAAAATATAGCTCTACAAAAAATAAAGAGCTCAATTGTTTCAACGACTCAAGAGATATTGCTCTTAGACCTACAACGGTCATGATGTTCACCAACTAGTTCAATTTAATGATACCAAAGCATGAAAACAATAGCTCCAATAATGTGGCTACTTGTCGAAGGTAGTTGTGGATCGATAAGCCAAATTCAAATTTACATGCAGGATGGGATCTAAGCCAACCACATTGGATTCTAGAATATTTTTTCAACCTAACTATAATAATTTTTCCCTGGATGTAAATCTTATGTTGCAAGATTCAATACACAGCCTATAAATATGCGGAGAGACCTCATTACAAGGGTTGGATTTGTAGTCCTTTCCTGGTATTGCTTTGTAATATTATTGTTGATCAATGAAGTGATAGTTGTTTGGCCTCCATTATTGTGTAATTGCAAGTTTTATATGTATGCTTTACTTTAAGTCATTTCTATTACACTTAATTGTTAGTCTATTATGTTAAAAAAAATTTACTATTTGGATCGCTTGTTGGATTACTAACAATTAAAGTTTTTAAAATGATTAGAGCAATTGTATTCATTATTTTAAGTCATTTTTATTACACTCAACATTTAGTCTATTCTGTTAAAGCGAATTTGAATCACCTATTGGATTGCTAATTTTATGGGTCCTTGGATTGATTAAAGTGAATGAACCCATAATTATAGTTGATAATGGTTGGTCTATTAATTATTATGTAATTAGTTCAATAGCATATTATCTAATGATATCCAATGTTGTTACACTATATCCCATCCACTTTTCAATAGCTTTAACCCTTACTCCTTTCTAACCCTTTTCTCTCAAATACAATCAATTAAAGGATTCAACCTTCTCTGAAGGTTGAAATAGAGAGAAATATTGTTTCATCCAATTCTATACTTTGGCTAAAGTCTAGGGCATAGCACCTATCCACAAGTAAGTAAGGTAGATTTTAGTCCAACAATATAGTCTTTTTTGATACACCTGATGGGACTCGAATAACAAGATTGAAAGATATTCAAAGGCTATCCAACATGCTAACAATTTTGGCTAAACAAAATTTCTTTGAAGGAACATTTAGGCTAAGCAATCAACTATGTTTATTTTCAAAATATGGAAGATCATAAGCTTTAATAATTATGATCATTTTATCAAGGTGAATCTATGAGAAAAAGACACTGGTCAAGAAGAGCAAATCAAACATAACATGAGCTGAAGATAGATATGATGTTGTACACTCTATTAAAAACATTGGAAAGATCAACACTTAGTAAGATGGAGCTTAGTCCAATACAATTATATATGGCTATCACACATGTCTAAAACTAGAAATATTTTAAGAACAGAGCAGAGCCAAATTGGTATAGGGAAGTACTTGAATATATTTGTGAGTCCCTAAGAGTCTATCATGAAAAGAAGCTCAAGTTTGGTATCATATGGTCATGTTATTATAGATTCAAAGGATATATTGCAAGAAGTCACCTTTGTCATGCATGGGTAAGCACACCATATTTTTGTGTAAATAGTTGACAAGTAAACAAAAAGTTGACTACAGCTTGGGCAAATAAGGTAATCAACCAATGAGTGAGTGGCCTTTAAGTTTGATTATACTAAGAAGCACATCAGACCATGGAGAAATTGATAAGGAAGCAAATAATCAAATCCAAAGTAAAAATATTCACTACATTAAAAAATTATCCCTTCTAGTATTTTTCTAGCCTATAGCACAACTCACACACTTATATGTCATAATCATTACTCCACACACCCCATTCATATCCTCGATTATCCTTCACATAATATAATCTACCATTTTCCTCCACCATCCTTTTCTCGACCCGTAGCCCAATGGATAAGATAAGAGAAATGGACATATGGTAAAAATAGTACTCAAAATCATGACATGGCATGAGCGAAGCTAACAAATGATGCAAGATATGTGCCATAGGATATTCTATCTTGTGTGTGATGTAAGAAAAACATAAGGTAGATAATCCAAAGGAGCTTAGTTGGCATGAAGACATTATATATAGCATGTGAACAAATAGTTCACACAGGCTGTAGATTTTTTGTTAAAAAGTGTCAAGTCAAAATACACAATCACACAATAATTATGGAAAGGCTAGTTGGAAAAGCTACCAGTTGAGCTCTATGTAAAGCTACCTTAGCCTCAAAATTTAAAAAGAATTGCTTTTTAGTGCACTCATGAGTTCTAGGACATGATTAAAGCATTGCATCGTTGTAAGTGATAAACATAGGAGGTTCCTATGCAACTACATGAAGAAGAGAAGACACAATGATGATAAATTTTGGCCTACAAGTGCCTAGAATATTTATCTAAGGCATCTTTCCTAGACCTAAAGTAACTTTTGGCTACGACAAATTATGCTCATGGAGGTACAATTTTCTTTGGGGATATCATAGTCTAGGTGTCCCCTTGCACCATATCTCCCTTTTTATTCTCTTTCTTCCCTTTGTGTTACTCCTTCCTTTTCTACTTGCTTGTACATTGCTCCATCAACTCTAAATTCTTCATCTTATCTCATTTTTGTATTTCACACTTCTTATAAATAATATCATATATAATACCATTTCCCCCTTATTTTCTTCAGTAATTTCCCTCTATGTCACCACTTCTTCCATATACCTATATATCTCTTCATCATCTCTTGTCTTTAAATTTCTAAGATCCTTGCCTTTCTTGTTTTTTAAGATATATGTTATACAGTGTGTTGTCTTCACCCTTCCCTTGTCAACTTATTTTCTAGCTCCTTCAACTCCTCTTATTCACAAGTTTACAATCCAAAAGTAAGGCTATATGGGTTCTTTTTCTACAAGAAAACAATCTTGGGAGGTGCCAATAATGTAGGTCAAATTCATTACCTCATTTGAATTTTAAAGCATTGTGATTCTTTTTTCAAAGAGATAGGTTAAGTGTTTTAAAATATTTAAGGTTGCATAGAACTGGAATACCCAAAACTAGGATGATGCCATCAACAACGCAACACAAAGCTCATTCAACCTAGGAATATACAAAGATAATCACCCAAATTATGATGTCCAAAATTGGGTACCTTTGGGAAGTGACATAAGCACAATCGTGTCGAAGCATAAGACCATGCAGGCTTAATACATGAAACCAAGATTATGCAAGAGTCAAACTTTAAGGAAACCACTATATAAAATAAGGCCTTTCCTAGCAATAATTCCAGTATGACACCATCAAGTTTTAACAATGTGCAAATTCTATTATGCAAAACCACAAATTGCATGAAACTAGGATCACAATGAAAATATAAGCCAAAGGGGTGATGCATAAAATTGGGTTGCATAAAGTCATGATTTATTCAACAAGTGCAAAAAGAAGAGCCTGAGACCACGTAAAATAAAATGAAGGTGCTCAAATCTAAGCTACTCAAGCCAATGATGTCACCACCTTTAAGCTAGAGTCGAGGATTGAACAAATAAAGAAAATAACAAAGAAGCGGAAGTGAACAAAGCCAAAATACAAACAATGATGGTGTTATCAAGCCAAAGTCATGGTTTCATTCTAGAAAGAGCTCTACAAATAAAATAAAGAGTCTGATTTTGTTTAGTGACTGAAGATACATCACTCTCAAACCTATAATAGCCATAATGCTTGGCAGTTGGTTCTAGTTAATGACACCAACGTATAAAAATGATAGCTCCAATGATGCAACTACTTGTAGAAGGTAGTTGTGGATTAATGAGCCAAATTAAAACTTACATGCAGGATGGGATCTAATTTGACCACCTCAACTTCTAGAACATTTTTTCCAACTTGTCTGTAATAGTTTTTCTAACTAAATGTAAATATTATGCTGCAAGATTCAATATGTAGTCTATAAATATGTAGAGAGACATCATTACATGGGTTGGCTTTGTAGTATTTTCCTGGTATTGCTTTGTAATTTTGATGTTGATCAATAAATTGATAGTTTTTTGGCCTCCTTTATTGTGCGATTGCAGGTTTTATATGTATGCTTTGCTTTAAGTCATTTATGTTACACTTAATTGTTAGTATATTATGTTAAAGTGAATTATACTATTTGGATCGCATATTGGATTAATAACAATTGAAGTTTTTGGAACGATTAAAGCAATTGCATTCATTACTTTAAGTCATTTTTGTTACATTCAGGTTTTAGTCTATTATATTAAAGTGAGTTTGAATCGCCTATTGGATTGCTAATTATACGAGTCCTTGGAATGATCAAAGTGAATGTTAGAATTTGAATGAACCTATAATTGTAGTTGATAATGGATAATCTATTAAGTGTTATGTAATTTGTTTAATAGCATATTATTTAGTGAGATCCAATGTTGTTACACTATATCTCGTCAATTTTTCTATATCTTCTCTAACCCTTACTCCTTTCTAACCCTTTTCTCTCAAAATACAATCAATTAAAGGAGTCGGCCTTCTCCAAAGGTTGAAATAGAGAACAATATTATTTCATCCAATTCTATATTTTGGCTAAAGTCTAGGGTGCAATGACTATCCACAAGTAAGGCAAATTTTAGTCCAACACTACCCTCTAGTTGGATCAGGTTAGAAAGGATGGAAAACCCCTTAGTATAGTGGAGTGCATAGATGTACCCTATAGGGAATCATGAAGGTTTTTATATCATTTCTAAAATGAAGAATATAAGGTTACCATGGAGAAGTTCAAAGGAAAGGTGCCAAGACTAACAAATGAGGCGTGAATACTATTAATAGAGGGGAAGTGACCTTAGAAAAAAATTTACTTAGGGAGGAGTAGATCCTTTATTTGTCTTTATGGCTTCTCAACCATACCCTTCAAGTTGCATGGAAAAGTACCCGACTATATTTTCAACCTTGAGTATGTCAAGAAACTTGATTATGTAGATTTAAAATACTTCAAAGACCAAAAAAGTATCACCTTATACCCACTTAAGAAATTAATAATGAAAATTACTCCTCAAATGCAAGGGTATAATATGTTGATCAAGGCGAGATTGAAAATATGGGTCTCAAACAACTCAGTGATTGATAGTCCTATGGTCCAAAGGGGATATTCAAGCCGACCCTTAGAGATAAAAATTTAGATGCCTTCTTCACCTATGAGAAGAGGTACAATGCCTAGAGGCCAACCTATAAGAAGAGATAGTCCTTGTCATGTTGGATAGTAATAGTAATTATGAAGATGAAATTCAAAGCTAGTACGATAACCCCCTAAAGTGGGGCACATTTTATCTGGAGGTATAAGATGATTTTAACCATGAAATCAAGCCAAATCATCATAGGTTGGGGGCCCTTTAGAAATTGAGGTATACAAACAAGAAAATCCTATAATGGAAAAGGACGAGGTATGAATGGACACCATGACCAAATCTACAAGAGATAGCTTGTTTGATGTTAAATTATTTACCACCTAGAATAAGCAACACCCTAAGGATTCCAAGAGGACAAAAATATTTGTAGAGGTAGTGGTAGTAGCAAGTGACTCAATGATGGGGAGCCAATTTTAATTAACAAAGAAAAGACACAATTTTATTTCGAAGCATGGAAAGCTTTACAATTCGAAACCATGAAAAATTACACAGTACAAAAAATGCCAAAAGAAGCCGCAGCCTTCGTCTCTCCAGCCTCCGCAATCCTTCAAAAAATCTCTTTTTATCAACACAGGTTCTTGCTACAACCGCCGTTCATAACCGTCCTTGTAACCACTGCAACGGTTCCCTGGAACTGCCTTAACGGCTTCTGGAACTGCCAACTGTCGTTCTGCAACAGTCCATGAAAAAGTAACATGTCGCATTTTCATGACACCTCTGCATTCTGCTCTTCTCTCTCCTAGCCGGGTCACGAAAACGTGACACTTTTTCCTCCATGTCCATCCGTCGCGATATCGCGACACTTTTTTGGCTTTTGTCTTTGTTTGCCAATGTGTCACGATATCGCGACACTTTCGTTTGCTCACAACTTTGCTCTAAGTTCGTCGCGATATCGCGACAACTTTTACATATCGCACACTTCATTTTCCTCATTGTTTCGAGTTGTCACGATATCACGACAACTTTTATGTCGCGATATCGCGACACTTGCCATTTGCGCCCGCCATTGTTTCTGAGTTGTCACGATATCGCGACAACTTTTGTGTCGCGATATCGCGACACTTGCGATTTGCGCCCGTCGTTGTTCTGAGTTGTCGCGATATCGCGACAACTTTTATGTCACGATATCGCGACACTTGCGATTGCCCCCGTTGGTTCTGAGTTGTCGCGATATCGCGACAACTTTTATGTCACGATATCGCGACACTTGCGATTTGCGCCCCGTTATTCTGAGTTGTCGCGATATCGCGACAACTTTTATGTCACGATATCGCGACACATTACAACACTTAGACTATTTTTTATACTTAGAACTTTTTTCTTGTTTCTTTTGTTTTTCTGATGCAAGATTGTTGTGCCGCTCCTGGATGCTCCCGCATCGTACACCTGGGTAGATTTTTTTAGAAGTGATCCTCACTTCTGGACGGTCAAAGGAAAACCCAGATGATCAACCTTCGATTTGGACAACCATGTGGCATCTTCGATAGGTCGGTCCTTCCACTTGACCAAATACTCCGAATATTGCCTGTTTCGAGTACTTCTGCCTTCACGAGTGTCGAGTATGTCTTCAATTTCTTCTTTGTCTAGAGTGGATGCTGGAATGTTCCACAGATCCGGACTGGGTGGTTCGCTACAACTTCCTGCATGATATTCAACCAAGTCTAAAATATTGAAGATAGGTGAAATATTCAGCTCACTTGGTAGATCTACTTCATAGGCATTTCCTGAATCTCGTTTACCTATGATCCGACATGGTCCAAACTTCTTCATTTTCAGCTTATTGTAGGTTTTGGTAGGAAAACGTTCCTTGCGCAAATGAACCATGACTTCATCTCCTATCTGGAATTCCTTGAAACGTCGCTTCTGATCTGCTTTGGCTTTGTACGTAGCATTCATTTTACTGATATGTTGTTGTACCTCTTCATGTAAATTCTTCATGTGTGCTGCAAAGTCTTCAACTTCAGCACTGCGCTTGTCTCCCTTATCCATCGGCCTCAACTCGTAAGCGTTTCTCGGGTTGTTCCCATGCACTATCTGGAATGGGGATTTACCAAGTACTCACGATTGATAGAATTATTGTAAGCAAACTCTGCCTGTGGTAAAATCAGATCCCATCCCTTGGGTTTATCTCCTACCATACATCGTAGAAGATTACCCAAACTTCTATTGACTACTTCGGTCTGTCCATCGACCTACGGGTGGTACGCAGAACTGAATTTCAATTCTGTTTTCAGCTTCTTCCACAGGGTTCTCCAAAAATAACCCACAAATTTGGTATCTCTGTCCGAGACAATGCTTTGGGGTAGACCATGAAGGCGCACAACCTCCCTGAAAAACAAGCCTCGCAATATGAACAACATCACTTGTCTTCTCGACATGGAATAAAATGAGCCATCTTCGAAAACCTCGTCAACAACAACAAAAATGGCGTCATTTCCACGTTGTGTCCTTGGCAAACCAAGAACAAAATCCATACTGATGTCCTCCCATGGTCTCTCTGGTACAGGCAATGGTTGGTACATTTATGTATTCTGGTTGACTCCTTTTGCCATCTGGCACACTCTGCAACCCCGCACAAATTTGGTCACATCCGACCGCAACTCGCGGCCAATGGTAATTCTCACTAACGAGAGCAATGGTCTTATCTCGACCAAAATGCCCTGCTAGTCCTCCGCTATGTTTCTCTTTGATCAAATTTTCCCTCATGGAACTTCGTGGAATGCACAACTGGTTCTTCCAAAATAGCATCCCATCTTGGATCATAAAATCCAACCACTTAGTGCGATCCATAGTAGTAGGAGACACACATGCCGTCCATGCCTCTGCAAAATCTGGATCTGCTGGGTATAAACTCTTGAGTTCATCAAACCCAACAACTTGCACTCTCATTTCTATCAACAAATTATGCCTTCTACTCAAGGCATCTGCAACTCTATTAGATTTACCACTTCTATGCTTCAGACAAAGGTATAACTCTGCAGGAATTCAACCCACTTCAAATGCCGCTGGTTAAGTTTACCTTGACTATTTATATACTGCAAAGCTTGATGATCAGTATATAAAACAAACTCTTTGGTTAGCAAATAATGTCTCCATTTCTTAAGAGCCCGAATTATAGCATAGAATTCTTGATCATAAACAGAGTATTTCTTTCTAGCATCATTTAATTTTTCACTAAAGTATGCAACAGGTTTACCTTCTTGGCTCAACACAGCTCCAATGGCACTGCCACTGGCATCACATTCAACCTCGAAACACTTTATTAAAATCTGGAAGTGCCGTAATGGGCTGTTCTGTCACTTTCTTCTTCAATATGTCCATACCGGTACCTGCCTTGGCAGTCCACTTAAATTCTCTCTTATCCCCTCTCATAGTTTCTGTTAGGGGTGCACAAATACTGCTAAAGTCTCTAATAAACTTTCTATAGAAACTTGCAAGACCATGAAATGATCTTACCTCTGTTACATTCCTTGGGGCAGGCCATTCAATGATAGCCTTCACTTTTTCAGGATCCATTTTTAGACCCTCCTCTGAGATGACAAATCCTGGGTAAATCAACTCTTTCTGCACAAAATTGCACTTCTGTATATTAATCAATAACTGCTCCTCTCGCAGCTTTTTAAAAACTGTCCGAACATGCATCAAATGCTCTTCCCATGTGTTACTAAAAATTAAAATATCATCCAGATAAACTATCATGAACTTTTCCAGGAAGTCACGCAATACCTCATTCATCAGCCTCATAAACGTACTCGGTGCATTAGTCAATCCAAATGGCATAACTAACCACTCATACAAACCCTCTTTGGTTTTAAAAGTTGTCTTCCATTCGTCACCCTCTCTAACACGTATCTGGTGATATCCGCTCTTTAAATCAATCTTAGTGAAGTATTTAGCTCCACTCAAACAATCCATTATATCGTCCATTCTGGGTAATGGAAAGCGATATTTAATGGTAATTTTATTAATGGCTCGGGAATCAGTGCACATTCGCCATTCGCCATTCTTCTTTGGTGCAAGTACTGCCGATACTGCACAAGGGCTCAAACTTGCTCGAATCAAACCCTTCCTCAACAATTCATGAACCTGGCGGTTCAACTCTTCATTTTCTATAGGAGACATTCTATGGGCGGCCTTATTGGGTAAGCTAGATCCTGGCATTAAGTCAATCTGATGACTAATCTTCCTCATTGGCGGCAAACCCTCAGGCACATTGTCTGATATAATATCAAGAAATTCTGCTAACAGATGTTCAACTTCTGCTGGAATGTCAGTAGTATCTTCTCTCTTTACAGTAGGAATTAATGCATAACACATTGAATCCCTCTTTAGACCATCCAAAATTTTTTTGCCATCTACTAAACAAATTCTAGCATTATTGCATACCTTTTCCTCAACCTCCTTCAATGGCTTCAGTTTGTGGCGTACTCCGTCTTTTGTCAGGGAATAGGTATTTGCATGCCCATCATGCGCTGCACGTCTGTCAAATTGCCATGGTCTTCCCAAGCAACAAATGGCAAGCATCCATCGGCAAAATATCACACAGGACCTCATCCTGGTATCTTCCAATTTGAAACTTGACCAAGCATTGTTCACTGACCAATGCTCTATGGTCCTTCTGCAACCACGCAATCCGGTATGGATGCGGGTGTTGTCTTCTTTCTAGCTTTAACTTAGCTACCATTTCCTCAGAAACCAAATTATCTGTACTACCATTATCAATAATAATATTACAGATTTTACCTGAACATTTGCACCTCGTGCGAAATAGGCTTTTTCGCTGGTCTGGTTCCTTCTCTTCGTTCAACAAGGTTCTCCTTGTGATCATCACTTCTCCTCGCTCTGCTTCTTTAGAGTGCTCAGATTCAACACCATCCTCAACAACCGCAGCTCTGGCATTACCTTCAGGCCTTTTTGTTCGGTGTTTCTTGGTGTTTGGGACACTCATATGATCGATGCCCCTCTTCTCCGCAATTGAAACAGGTTCCACGAAATCTGCCTCTTCCATATCCGCGTCCACCTCTACCTCGTCCCCTTTGATAATCATTGTTCTGATTACGGGGTCGGTAAGCATTCTCCTCCTTCTGTTCTTGGTGATTGCTGGTTTCACCAGTCTGCTTTTGGTCATCATATTTACCTCCACTGGTTCTTCCACCAGTTCTTCCACCATGACCTCTTCCTCTTTGCTTACTGTCAAATCTACGGTTCAGTTTCTCTTCCACTTTCAGAGCAAACTGGTAAGCATCTTCAATGGTGCTCATTCGAACCAGACTCAATTCTTCTTGCACGCTGGTTCTTAACCCATTAATGTAACGGGCTACTCTCTCTTTATTTGCTTCTGTATGACCGGTTCTGATAGAAATTTTAAAAAATTCCTCTGTATATTCTTTAATAGACTTGTTGGATTGTCGCAAACTCTGCATTTTTCTCAGCAGATCTAATTCGTAATCTATCGAAATAAACTGTCGTTTTAGTTTTTCAACCATTCGATCCCACCTGGTGATCTTTTCTTTTCCTCTACGATTTCTTTCCAGCTGCACTCCTTTCCACCATATGCCAAGCATGGCCTTTCAACTTTGTTCTGGCAAATTTTATTCGATTTGGATCTTCAACCTCCTCATATTCAAAATATTCCTCCATGTCATTAATCCAATCAATCAATTCTTCTGGATTTAAATTTCTAGAATATGTGGATACATCAATCTTCGGCCTTTTCCCAATTTGAGAAATGGCTTTAATCATTCGAGCTTCTGCAGAACTCATCGCTTCTTCTTCTTCTTCGACGGATCATCAACTCCGCAAGCTTCATCATCGCTTTGGTCTTCTCCTCTTGGCTCTACTCCTCTACGCAATTCTTCCTGCAGGGCCTGCACTTGCCTCTGCAATGCTCGAAAGTCTCCTTCAGGAACCACGTTCCTTCCAACACCATGATTTCTTCGTGGTGGCATTCTGCTTCACTTTTTCTTAGAACCCGTAACCCCAGATCCTGGTGCAAGCCGCCTCACGTTCGGCGCTCTGCTCACACACTCGTAATCTTACTGCTCTGATACCACTTGATGGGGAGCCAATTTTAATTAACAAAGAAAAGACGCAATTTTATTTCGAAGCATGGAAAGCTTTACAATTCAGAACCATGGAAGATTACATAGTAAAAAAATGCCAAAAGAAGCCGTAGCCTTCGTCTCTCCAGCCTTCGCAATCCTTCGAAAAATCTCTTTTTATCATCACAGGTTCTTGCTGCAACCGCCGTTCGTAACCGTCCCTGTAACCGCTGCAACGGTTCCCTGGAACTGCCTTAACGACTTCTAGAACTGCCAACTGTCGTTCTGCAATAGTCCAAAAAAGTAACATGTCGCGTTTTCGCGACACCTTTGCATTTCGCTCTTCTCTCTCCTAGCCGGGTCACGAAAACGTGACACTTTTTCCTCCATGTCCATCCGTCGCGATATCGCGACACTTTTTTGGCTTTTGTCTTTGTTGGCCAATGTGTCGCGATATCGCGACACTTTCGTTTGCTCACAACTTTGCTCTAAGTTCGTCATGATATCGCGACACTTGCGTTTTGTTCCGTCATTGTTTTGAGTTGTCGCGATATCGCGACAACTTTTATGTCGCGATATCGCGACACTTGCCATTTGCGCCCGCCGTTGTTTCTGAGTTGTCGCGATATCGCGACAACTTTTGTGTCGCGATATCGCGACACTTGCGATTTGCGCCCGCCGTTGGTTCTGAGTTGTCGCGATATCGCGACAACTTTTATGTCGCGATATCGCGACACTTGCGATTGCGCCCGCCGTTGGTTCTGAGTTGTCGCGATATCGCGACAACTTTTATGTCGCGATATCGCGACACTTGCGATTTGCGCCCGTCGTTATTCTGAGTTGTCGCGATATCGCGACAACTTTTATGTCGCGATATCGCGACACATTCAACACTTAGACTATTTTTTCATACTTAGAACTTTTTTTGCTTGTTTCTTTTGTTTTTTTTTTTTCGGTGATGCAAGATTGTTGTGCTGCTCCTGGATGCTCCTGCATCACTCAAACCCACAAAGAGAAACCTAAAAAAAATGTAGCACCAATAATTATCATATCATTTGTGTCATCAATACTAGTAGTGATTAGTGTAGCAATTAAATAAATGACAATCAAAGCGTAAAGGGTCTTGAGATATATGGCTTGATGTTTGATAAGGTGGCCATAATGATAAAATAGAAACAAAAGGAATAGGATACCTTAGTCAAAGAGGATAAATCCCTCAAGGAATCCCTCCTCTATACCAATAATTGGTTAGTCTAGTTTCCATGATTGCAATCACTCCTATTTCTACATATTCATCATCCATTATTCCACCTTCTTCCTTTACCACTTTTTATTTTGCATTTATCTCTCTATCTATTCCTACTCTTATTCCCTCACCTCTTTCTCTTTCTTTTATTGTGCTTCTCCCATCATCCACTAGCACATACCATGCTTCTCCAAGATGTGACTCACCTCATAGGTCACTACGAAGCACTCTACATCCCACTATCACTAGTATTGTAGGGACTAATCCCATCACTTCATTTTAATCCTCACTCGCTCAAGTCCTTGCATCACCCCCAATAGCCACATGAACCATGATGCCCCTTTTGGCCACCCTGGAAATATTGGCATCACAACCCCCTCCCCACACTTCCAATCCATTTCCTATTATCATCACTCATTTCACACCCCTTGTTATACCTACACCTCCATTCATCCCCATCTCATGCAAGGCAACTCCTCCTATAGAAAATGATGTTTGCCATCATTACTTAAGGATTTGAGTCTACACGATATCCCCAAACTACCAATGCATTAGAAGGACATGGGTGAAGTTATGCATATAAGGTTAGATATTTTGAGGTCGTTAAAGAATTTTATATCCTCTTTGATGAAGAGAAAGGGTGGAAGAGAGAGTACAAATGCATCTAAAGAAAAACCTCCAAGGCATTAATACTTCGCTCATAAATATCCAAGAAGGGGGATAAAATATATTTTGTTGAGGTGACTAAAACCAACCCTTTCCAGATTGTCTTAACTCTTACCAACTTGACCGATAAAGTGTTGCAACTAGACCTAGACAAATTGGATCCATATCATATTGTCCAGTTGGTGAACCAATGCATGTTGGGTGTGATAATAAAGTATGGCCAAATAACAATTGATAATGAGGTAGTACAACTCAAGAAAAAATGCTAGAGGTAGAAATGGTAAAAGTTAGGGCTGAGAGGGACCAACTCCAATAGGAAAATGAGAGGCTTAAGAAAGGGGTTTCTAAAAGGGATCAATTGAATAAGCAAGTGGAAGACCTTAGATCCAAACTTGTCAAGTCTAAACAACTCATGCAAGAGATGTCCAAGGAATAAAGTAGACTAATATAGGGCATGGAAAATAAAGACCATTAGATCAAGAAGTTGGAAGCATCAAATCCTATAGAAATGGAGGTAGATCCCATGATGGCATAATAAATCCAAATGGTCAAGGACAAGTGGGGTCAAATCAAGGAGGATATACAAAAATATTTTGAATAATTTTGAATAAGATCCTTCATAGGAAAAATCTTGGAACTGGTTGAGAATACGATCAAATAAGTAGAATAACAACTGTCGATGAGGGGTGAACATCAAGAAATCCTAAAACTTCTTGCATCAATGATCCCAACATAGACACAACATGGGATAGATCACAAATACATGGTAAAAAAGATAAAAAATATCTCATACATCTAGAGGAACTTACAAAACTATAAATACAACCTCCTATCCCTAGTCCAAGAAATGGACAAAGATATTCAAAGGTTAATTGTTGCTAGGATGCCAAATATATATTATATCAAGAAATATGTCCTAGATGACATTGTTTTTTGTGCCATGATTAAAGAAGAAAAATATCAATCCATTAAAGGAATGCCTCTAAAATGTGCAAAAAGTTGAAGATAATTTATGCCAAGCTAAAGGATCTAGCAATCAAAGGAGAAGAATTATTAAAGAATCATTTTGAAGACATGGTAGGGGAGGTAGAAGACCTCAAGACAGTGTAGTTGCTCGATGATAGTGAGTGGTAGAAATTGTTGGGGTTGTTACCACAAAAAACTAGCTAAGGTATCAAAACACAAAGGAGAGAAAAAGTTTTGCCAATTTTATAGCAAGGATCCCAACTTTGTAGACTCCATATCCAAGAACAAAGGCAAGATCTATTATTTTATGTCAATCAAGCTTATAAATTCATAATAAATGCAGTACCTTAGCAATAAATTTGTTAAATTATGCTCATTTTGGAAGCAAAAATAGTAACACAAGGGCAAATGGCAAGAAAATTCCCCCAAAAATCCAAAATTTTGATCATTTTTTATGAAGTAGCAATTTGCTTGTAAAACCTACCGATTGGCTTAGAGGCACAATTCATTCAACAAAGGTGTAGATTTGCTTGAAAAAGGTTTATAGTTTCTTACTAACATGAGTGAATCACTCGACAAAGCCAATCTAATCACTCAAACAAAGTACAAAAGTGAAAAACAACATGAATTTCAAGGAAAATCTTTTAAAAAATGATATTTTTTAGTGCTTTATGGCACACTATGCATTTTTGGAGCCTTCTAAGCCTTTTAGAGGCATAATTAGAGGCATGTAACATTTGGAGGTGCAACATTTTACTAAAGTTACCCCTAAATATTTACTTTCACTAGGAGTAATTTTTTTTTACCCTAGGTAACTTAGTGGTAAACTTTTACTATAAATAAAGGCCTAGGGCCCACATTGTATTTATCTTTGACCATTAGAATTCAAAGTTATACTTTGTAAAGCCTACATTATGCTTTGTACTCATGAGGTTATAAGAAATTGGCAAGTCCTTGCACATCCTATTAGAGGCACTATCCTCATGGTTTGTCAAGTATGTGATAATTGGGTATGACCCTTCTAGCCCATCTTGTCAATTACTTACCAATTTAATAGTCAAACAAATGGGTGGATATTGATATTATTTTAATTATTATGAGTTAACTGATCATATGTTATCCTCACTATAATGTAGCAGTCGTATTCACTTTTATTTCTTGCACTCTAAACTTTATGAAATTACTTTTTGTACTTTATGCATTTTAAAATTTGTATTTATTTTCATGCAATTTCCTTTTGCATATTTAATTTTATGCAAAATAGTTAGTTTAGATTAGAGATCAAAATTAGGAATGTAGGGAGACAACCTTAATTCGAAGGTTGAGGGAAGCCATGCCAAACTTGTCCAACCTTGTTGAAACTCATATTTGGGGGTGCAACACAATTATTAGGATCCAAGGAGTTGATTTCGAGTTCTATTAAGATGTATCTTTATATTTCGATAAGCCACATAGATGAGATGTAGCAAAAATTCCTAAACCCAATAAATGAGTTCATAAGACAAACCATTAAGAATTATGGAAAAATATCTATGCTTTTCTAATCTAGTAAACAAATTATAGGGCTCCAATTCAATATTCTTTCTAGTTCTCCATTTTTTAGTCTCATAATTTAGTCAAAGCAATATTTTGAGTTTTATAAATTTAACATTTCAATTTTTTTAACTTTTTAATAAGAATTTTACTACCAAATGACCCAACCTTATTGTTCTTTCATATTATATGGTATTTTAAGTGTATTCTAAACACTCATTAGTATGGTATTTGGCTTGTAATATTATGGAAGGTTACATAACAATGAAGGACCCCTTTCCTCATCCTATAACACTAAGAAGTTATCTGGTCATTCCAATTATGTCAAATTATTTAGACCTAAGGGATCATTGGCCCATGTGGATTCCATCATGGACCATGTAATTGATCTTGTTGATGTGTTGGAATTTAGATGGGTTAAGTGTTTGACATGGCACTTTATGGATAAAATAAATATTTTTATATAGATGGAGTGGGCCAACCATAATAATCCAAGTAAACTCCATTCGTTCATTTACATCAATGGGTCATAGAACAATATTAGTTAGAGGGTCTATGTAATGTGCAACATGGAAGGAATAAATTATTTGAGAGAATAACAAGGTTTGGGATTTATATTTTTTTGTGGTCTATTAATACAACTTTACTTTTAAAGGCCACAACTTTGTCACATAGAAGAATTGTTATCCCATTTTATTTTTAAATTGTACTATTATTCAATATTTTTGTATAATTGTTATTTTTTTATTTGTTTATATTAAAATATAAACAAATTTGTATATGAACCAATAAAAAATATGACCTGTTTCCCCAAGTTCATTGAAGTCATTGACAAGTTTATGTTTTAATTAGAGAATCATATGTAACCTTTGTAATGGAGTGTTTTCTAGCCTTGTCCAACATTGGATTTATTTAAGTAGTGGATTGTGAAAGCCTCTAATGAATTAGATGAAGAATCGTAAGTGTGTTAATTTAAATTTCCTAATAACAAAACAAACATGTTGAGTTATGGGTTCTTAAAAAGGAAGATCATATTTCCAAAATTTATTTTATCCAAATTTCAAGGATTAAGGAGTTTTCTAAGATGTGTGGGTATCATATAAGTCTTATTGATGGTTCCCTTGGTGTTTATGCAATTGAATCACATAGTGCCCATATGATCATACACTTTATTTGTTTATTTATTTTCTTATCTTAAGAATGGATTATTTATTTGAAGATATAAGAAATGTGTTTAAGTATCACCATATTTTTATTATGGTTAGTCATATAAAAAATGGGTTAATGATGATGATTCAATCTTATAAGTTTTATATTAATTATATTACTGGTAATCTCAAATTGAATAAATCATCCATATCCTAAGAGTTCAGTATAATTGTATCTCTATCTATTATATCACTTACACAAATAGTAAGGTAGAGTTTTTTGCCATGATGATTTGAAGATTGTTCCCTAAGAAAATATGAAGAGTCAAGCCATATATATGTGCTTGGTGATGCTTTCTTGTCCCTATTAAAAAATATTAATTGATATGATGTGTAAGGCTAATTATACTAGTAACATATGACATAATTGATGAGGGCATAGTAGTTATGGATTCTTGAGGCATATGACTCTTCAAAAATTTCAAGATATTCTTATGATTGATCTAACTATTGGTGTATATAAGGGATACATCTTGTATTAACATCATTATCAAATCCTTTTTCAAGGAAAAAGGATGTCAAGATTCTTAGGTTTTTGATGTAGTCAATAGAGACATTTTTGGTCTTATGACAATCTATATATTGCATGTAATATGTATTTTATTACATTTGTTGATGATTTTTCAAGTATATTTGGATCTACTTTATCAAATCCAATGATGAATCCTTCAAGCATTTTTAATCTTTTAAGGATATTTTGAATAATTAGAGTGAGAAGAAAATCAAGTTTAATTAGGATGGAACATAGAGACAAGTATGTTATCAACGCTTTTTTAAGAGAAAACAACACTCTACATGTAGATATTAGCATTAAGAATTTAATCCTAACAATACCTATAAATACTTTATCATATATAAGACTCTCAATAAACAAGTTAAGCCAAATTTCTAAGGAACATTTATGCTAAATAATATATTAGCTGACAGGGTCTTCCTTTAAGGATTATACATGTACTTTTATTAGCTTCTAAATATATAAAATTAAACTAATCATCCCAATAATTTTAAAGATATTATGATTTTTGGGGGGAGTGTTTTTAGACAAATAATCGGTGGAAAAAAAGGGGTTGTCCTCAAGTCCCCCACCCTTGAAAAATCATGACTCTCTTCTTTAGAGCATGAGAGTTTACAAACATTTTCAATTCTCACCTCAATTCAATTGCTATAGCTAGAAACCTACATCATTTTACATAAAATATCTGAATTCTTGATTTTTATTTTTTGGAACTTTTTAATTTTTTGTGTGAATACAAATATTCCAAAATTCAACATCCTTCTTGAAATTTTCCTATAGTAGCCTTCACAATACCAAAACTTCACCTCTTTATGCATCGCATCTTAGTAGAGTAATATCTCCAAAGTATTGCACTATCATAGTCTGCTTTACTAGATTTGGATTACTCATTTCCTTATTGAAGCACAAGTGTAACCACAAAAATTATAATAAATAGTATATATGAAAGCACATTAATTTTATAAAATAAAGTAGATATTACCAATAGAAAATATTAAAGTAAATCTTAATCATTATTTGATTTAGAAAACCAATATTTTCTTGTCAGCTTCAACTTACTGCTTCCTCTAACCAATGAAAAGAGAATTTAACTTCACAATCCTCAATTTAAATCCCACTATTGGCTAGCCTATCTATACATTTGTTTTCTTCCCTTAATGTATGTGTAAACTTGATTTCTTCAAACTCTATAGCAAGGTCTTGAATTTCCACAATTATATCTTATATGTTTCATGGAGCCTTTACTTTCCTCAAAATTGCATTTATTACTATGAGTGAATCACCTTCCATCCATACTTTGTTCCATTTCATTTGTTTGCATATTTTTAACCCTTCCAAAGCCACCCAAGCTTTAGATTTATTATTTGTCTTAATCCACTATTGAAAGCGTAATGAGACAAAATATCTTCTCTATTATTTCTAATTATTTTTTTTTGATTGGTTGAAAGGGTGTTGAAAGGTCCCTGAACCTTGTACAAGACAGTCGCGGGCCTCCAAAGAGGGAGGCAGAGGGGAAGAAATGCGGTAGCAGAACGAGACAGCCTAAAAACAGCAAGGGCCACCTAAGGTAAAGGCGCCCAGAGGAACCAACAAGAAGAACTAACTAAAGGAAAACCTGACCAGAGGTTAATCAAAAAAGGGGAAGCAAAACTTAAATAGAAAATTCACCATTTGGAAGTGTTGTTGTTGCTCCACAACGTACCCCAAAATTGGGGCCCACCTTTTTGCATGTTTTCCAAGAAGTCCGAAGAAGCCCAATTGCTAAAGATCAAAGAAAAAGCAAACCACCACAAGGAGGAAAGTGTCGCGATATCGCGACATGTTGCATTTTTGTGGTCCAAAGAAAAGGGAGAAAGCAAGGAGGAAGAAGTGTCGCGAAATCATGACATGTTGCACCGTCGTGACCAAAGGAGGAAGAGGTGTCACAATATCACGACATGTTGCATCGTCGCATCCAAAAGAGAAAGAGTGTCATGATATCATGACATGTTGCATCGTTGTAGACAAAGGAGAAAAAGTGTCATGATATCACGACATGTTGCATCGTCGAGGCCAAAGGAGAAAAAGTGTCGTGATATCGTGACATGTTGCATCGTCACGACCAAAATAGAAAGAGTGTCGCAAAATCATGACATGTTGCATCATCATGGCCAATGGAGGAAAAGTGTCACGATATCGTGACATGTTGCATCGTCGAGGCCAAAAGATAAGAAGTATCATGAAATCATGACATGTTGCATCGTCGCTACCAAAGGAGAAACAGTGTCGCGATATCACGACATGTTGCATCTTCACTGCCAAAGGAGAAAATGTGTCACGATATCACGACATGTTGCATCGTCACTGCCAAAGGAGAAAAAGTGTCACGATATTGCGACATGTTGCATCATCGCTGCCAAAGGAGAAAAAAGTGTCGCGATATCGCGACATGTTGCATCGTCGCAGCCAAAGGAGAAAAAAGTGTCGCGATATCGTGACATGATGCATCGTCGTAGTTGAGGAGGAAAAAGTGTCGCGATATCACGACAAGTTGCATTGTTGCAGCCAAAGGAGAAAAAGTGTCATGATATCGTGACATGTTGCATCATCACGACCAAAGGAGAAAATGTGTCACGATATCGCGACAAGTTGCATCATCGCGACCAAAGGAGGAAAGGTGTCACAATATCGTGACATGTTGCGTCATCGCGGCCAAAGGAGAAAGGGTGTCGCGATATCGCGACATGTTGCATCATCGTGGCTGAAAGAGTAAAGTATCACGAAATTGTGACATGTGGCATCATCGTGGCCAAAGGAGAAAAAGGTGTCGCGATATCGCGACATGTTGCATCGTCGCGGCCAAAGGAGGAAAAAGTGTCGTGATATCGCGACATGTTGCATCGTCGCGGCCAAAGGAGAAAAAAGTGTCGCGATATTGTGGCATGTTGCATTTTCGTGGCCAAAAAGAGAAAAGTGTCGCGATATCGCAACATGTTGCATTTTCATGGCCAAAAGAGAAAAGTGTCGCGAAATCATGACATGTTGCATTTTTGCGGCCAAAAAAGAGAGAAGTGTCACGAAATCGTGACATGTTGCATTTTCGCAGCCAAAAAAGAGAGAAGTGTCACGATATCACGACATGTTGCATTTTTGCGGCCAAAAAAAGAGAAGTGTCGCGATATCACGACAAGTTGCATTTTCGCGGCCAAAGGAGAAAAGTGTCGCGATATCGCGACATGTTGCATTTTCGTAGCCAAAAAAGAGAGAAGTGTCGTGATATCACGACATGTTGCATTTTTGCGGCCAAAGGAGGAGAGAGAAAAAGTGTCGCAATATCGCGACATGTTGCATTTTTGCGATTCAAAAGGTGCAGGCAAGCAGCCAATCCCCTTGACACTAGCTCACATTGTGCAAACATTGAAACTTATAGGATCATTTCTTAGGCCAATGGGGAAGGAGTCTCACCACACTTGAATGTCAGATTTGCTGACTCCCCTGTTAGCTAGCCAGTCCGTAGCTTTGTTTCCTTCCCGGTACTGATGCTTAATGACTCATTCTGGGTAATTTCCAACTAGAGCCTTGCATTCTTGGAAAATCGAAGCAAGGGACCAAGGAGGCTTAGAAGAGGGATGCTTAATGACTATTATTTCTAATTATACATCCTCCTACTGGTCTTTAGAAGCTCTGTCAAAATTAAATTTGACCAACTTCATATATGGTGGTTTCCACTTTACATTTTTTACCTTCTTTTTGTTTCTCCTATTCCCAACATAATAATTATATTTGATGACTTGACTCTGTCTATCAAGGCTCTCTGCTTCCATATTAGAGATTGGGTGATTTGATAGGGTTGGTTTAGACTTGTCTATAGATAAACAAAAATTCCTTTCATTACCTCTAAATTGCTTTTCTTTCTTTTAAATATTCTTCTATTATTTTCTAGCCAAACAATCCAAATATTATATCTTTTTATATATCCTAGATTATTTTTAAAGTATCACTTTTAAAAGTGCTCTACCATTTTTGTAACCATTCTTCAATTCTTCCATTCATCACCATGAATTCACCAAATATATTAAGAATTTGTTGCCATAGTTTCTAGACTATTGAACAGTGTCCCAAGAGATGGTCTACACTCTCCTCCTCTATTTTACCAAGAACACATGTTGGGAGGCCATGAAAACCCCTTTTCATAAGGTTTTCCTAGGATAAAATTCTTCTATGACCTACTAGCCAAACAAATATTTTAACTTTAGGAATGTGTTAGGATCCTCAATCCTAACATTATTAGTTAGTATTAGTTAGTATTATTAATCATTTAATTATTATATTATTAAATTATAAAGTGAACCATCACAACTCTTCATAACGTGAACCATCACGTCTCTTCACCAATGTAACTTTAGATATATATATTAGGTTGGCCATCCATATCAAATCATCCAATAAGAGGAATATATATTATTTAGACCCATTGGAGGGATTTCCTAAACCAATGCAAAAGGCGGTTCATATCTAAAAGCGATTCTTTTAATTTAGATGTTATTTTAATTATTTCTTTATTAAAATTGTGCTAGAACCTTCAGGGTTCTACCATTTGGTATCAGAGCCATGTGGAACCCAACCATGTGGGATTTGCTCAAGGAACTTTGTCAAATCACTTTCGTGTGTGAGTATCAAACTCGATTTGAGGATATCACCAAACACAACACAGGGTTGGATGAATCAATTCTCATCAATAACTTCATTAGTGGATTGAAAGAAGAAATTAGAATGAAGGTGACAAGGTTCAATCCCTATACCATGATGCAAACCTATGGATTGCCAAATTAGTTGAAGACAAAATCAATGGAAAACATCGATTATGGAAACCACCTCTGGAGAATTCATCAACCACTTACATCACTTCCAAGCCGATGCATAATGCTAACATCGATAAGGCAATAGAAGAAGAAAATGATATAGAGGTAGACATAGTGATGGATACACCTGAAGATAGCACTAAATATGGTAACAATGAGGAAGGTATGGAAGACGAGGAAGCCACAAAAGATAAAAAAGAAGAGGAATATGTGGAAAACAAGGAAAATAAGCAAGAAATATCTCAAGACATTCCCGAAGTGACTCATTATGGCCAAACATGCACTTTACAAGAACTACACTCAAATTTCTCTCCAATAGTGAGTTATCACCATAGGGTCAAACCTATTCAAAAATAAGGCAAAAAAGTGACTACACACTCCTCCGTTGCCTCTCCTAGGGAACAACAAGAGAATGTAGAAGTTTTATCACCTCTTTTTATGCATCATTCTAAGGTGTATGAAGAACCCCAAGGATTGCCCTTCCCTCATCATCACATAGTTACTAATATTTTTGGCAGTCCTCCGCTAATGCTTCATCCTTCTCGATATCCCTGCCTACGAAATGATGCCATTAAAATAGTCCAAGAACTTACACAAATCCTTCTTGGAAAACAAAGGACAAAGCTTCTCACTTTGAGCTTTGAGGATAAAGCTCTTTTTAAGGAGGGTGGCATGTTAGGATCCTCAATCCTAACATTATTAGTTAGTATTATTAATCATTTAATTATTATATTATTAACTTATAAAGTGAACCATCACAACTCTTCATAACGTGAACCATCACGTCTCTTCACCAACGTAGCTTTAGGGTAGATATATATATTAGGTTGGCCATCCATATCAAATCATCCAACAAGAAGAATATATATTATTTAGACCCATTGGAGGGATTTCCTAAACCAATGCAAAAGGCGATTCATATCTAAAAGCGATTCTTTTAATTTAGATGCTATTTTAATTATTTCTTTATTAAAATTATGCTAGAACCTTCAGGGTTCTACCGAATGCTTGGGCTATCCCAAATATCTCTCCATATTCTTGTGATATTCCTATTTTGATGGTGCTTTATATTATATCCACTTCTTGTTGTGTATTCTCCTAAGCTATTCAACTCCCAAATCAACTTATCCTTGGCTCCCCTCAGAATAATCATTGTTGTTATCTTTCTACTCAACTGCCTCCTAGCATCAATGTCTTGTATACTTGTAAAAAAATCTTCTTTCCATTTGTATCTTCCTTCCTGATCCTTGTACAAAATGTTTGAAACCCTATCACCATATTTATCTTGAAGTAATCTCATCCATGGTTTCAAAATTGGATCTAGATTGAGTGGTTTTTTATCACACCAAGTATCCATCCAAATAGAATTTTTTCTCCAGTTCCCACCACCCATCTTAAACCTTTAATCACTAGATCAATTGATTTTTTTAAACCATTCCATAGTGTAGAACCATTTGGTAGAGAGAATGCAATAAATATTAAGCTTGGGTCATTGGGCTCAACATACTTAGAAGAATTCTTTCCCATTATCTTTGACTCTCTTTGTACAATCTCCAAATTACTTTTCCCCTAAGAGCTAAGTTTGCATCCATAAGAACTCTTAAACCGAGACCTCCCCTAGTTTTATCATCACACACCTTGCTCCATTTCACCAAAGGAAATTTCCTTTTATCATGTAATCCTGACCACAAAAATGATTGCATAATAAAGATTAAACTTTTTCTATTGATTTTGGCATAGTATACAAGGACATATAATATGTTGGAATGGCCTATAAGACTGATTTAATTAGTTGCACTCTTCTTGCTAATGATAACCATCTACCTTTCCATGCTGGTAGTTTATTCTAAACTTTACTTATAACTAGATTCCATAATTCTATCCTCATTCTCCCCTCAAATAAGGGCATCCCTAGATAAGTTGTTAGTAAATTTGCCTCCTCCATTTGAAGTAACCTGCATATCCCTGCTTTGATTTTAGTTGGGGTGTTTAGGAAGTAAATTTTGGATTTTGTCCTATTAACTTTTTGCCCTGATGCTCTTTCATATTCCTTTAATAAGTTATTCAAAGCTTTGGCCTCATTTATCCTTGCCCTCCCAAAAGGGTTGTATCATCTACAAATTATTGATGGGTGATGTTGTCGATGTTATTACTAGCCTTAAGTCCACTTATAAGCCCATATTTGTAAGCCTTCTTCAAGTTCCTACCCAAAACCTCTGCCATAATAATGAACAAATATGGTGATAGAGGATCTCCCTATCTAAGGCCTCTCTTGGCTTTAAATGATTCTATTACTAACCCATTGACCAACACTGAATATGAAACTGTAGAGACACAAGCTTTAATCCATCTAACCCATTTCTTCCCAAATCCAAACTTTTCTAATACTGCAAAAAGAAAATCCTATTTAACCCTATCATAGGCCTTACTCATATCAAGTTTTAAGATCATTGCTTTCTCTTTTCTTGAAGTTGTTGAATGCATAACTTCATGAGCTACTATGATCCCATCCAGAATTTGTCTCCCTTTCACAAATCCTCCTTGCTCTTCTAAAATAATTTTGTCTAACAATGGTCTTAACCGATTCACCATCACTTTGGAAATAATCTTATATGCCATATTACATAGGCTTATGGGTCGAAATGAATCAAACAATTATGCATCCTTCTTTTTTGGAATCAGGGTAAGATATGTTGCATTTATTTTATAAGGTATGTATTGTTTTACCCTAGACTATTCCACTACCACCAATAAAGAATCCTTCACTATATCCCAATTATGTTGATAGAATGTTGTAGAGAGCCCATCCAGACCTAGGGATTTATCCTTATTAAAAGAGAAAAGAGCTAGATGAACTTCTTCTAGAGTAATAGGCTCCATCAATTTCCTATTGTCTTCATCTGTTATAACTGAAGGAACTTCTTGTAGAAGTTTATCATTAAGAACTTCAAACTCCTTTGATCCTAGAATATTTTGATAAAAAGACCTTACCTCCTTTCTGATTTCACTCTGGTCTTCAATCCAAACCCCTTCTACTGATTTAATTCTACTAATTCTGGATGTTGATCTCTGTACTATTGCCATCCTATGAAAAAACTTATGTTTTTATCTCCTTTTAACCAAGTCTGTCTTGATTTTAATCTCCAAAATTTCTCTTCCTTACTCAAAATATTATGATATTCACTAACTCCCTTTCCTCCGAGCTTGGATTATTATGATCACCTTTTTAGAATTTTGAAAGTTTATCTTTTAGTTCTTCTTTCTTCTCAAAAATATTTTCAAAAGTGTTCTTGTTCCATTATTTTAATCTAGATGTCATTGATTTAATTTGTTTTGGAAGTGTATACAACCCACCGTTTCCTGAAGAATTCCATATTTGTGCTATCATATCAACAAATTGAGGATGGTCTTCCCACATCTGCTCATATTTAAAATATGATATTTTTTGAATTCACTTACCACCATTTTAACTTTTATTGGCTAATGATCTGAACCAATCCTTGTCAAGGTATTAATTTTAGCACAAGTCCCTTCATCTAGCCAATGATCTGAGAGAATGCATCTATCTAATTTTTTGCTATTAGGTTCTAGCCTCTCCTATTGTTGGTCCATGTATAGTTGTCTTCTTCAAACTCAACCTCCCATAGATTATTATTTTGAATAAAAGTTGAGAAATCTCTCATACTTTGGGTTAGTTTCCTAATTCCCCCAAATTTTTCATCCAGCTTGGTTATAGCATTAAAATCTCCTATGATCATGAATCGGGTTTCTTGGTCTTTACTTCTCATAAAGGCTTCAATCCCACTCCAAACTTCTAATATGCCTGACTGAGTTGTAGGTCCATAGACATTGATAAGGATGAAATGAATATCTGCAAAGAAGCATGTGACTAAAGAGGCTATCCAATGCCTAGTTTTATGAATGGTTACACAAGAGGTTCTAATAGGATTCCAACAAGTTAGAATTCTCCCTGTCACTCCTTCAGAATCTATAGCATCCCATTCACATCTCGCCCATACTGCTTTCATAGTTTTGGAAACTTCTTTTATCATTTTAGTTTCCTGGATACAAAGGATATCAAGCTTATTACTTAAACAAAGGTCCCTGATACACCTCTACTTTGAGGGGGCATTAGCACCCCTTATATTCCATGAGATGGTAATCATGTCTCATTAGGGGCTATTGGCCCCACTTACAAATTACCAATATCATTTTGTTGTTTGGTAAAGAGAAGTTCAACCAACTTAGTTTGTGTTCCTTTCTCTATGTTTGCTCTTGCTTCCCTAGATCTCGCTTGATAATTTGAGGGTTTTCCTCTTTTTGCCTTGCCTATATCAAGAGTAGGTCTTATTATTCTATTCCTCAATATTCTTTCACAACTTTATTTTTCCTCAGATTTATCCTCTCTTGGCTCTACTATGGAAGCTTTTGACTTGTCCTACTCATTTTTTGGTATTTCCTTATTAATGGTAGATGTATTAACATCTAACACTGCATTTTCTTTACCAATTTTTTCTCCTGAATGGTGCATGGTACTTCAAGAGAGTCTTCAAAATCTGATTTGATACATTCCTTAGGTTCATCGAGAATGTTCATCCCTAAATCAAGATCATACTGAATAGATGGTTCCTTGTTAATATGTTGAACCTGTTGTATTGTGTCCTCTAAGCTTTGATCTACTTTTTCTTCATAGGCTAAAGCCTCAAAAGAGTTGGTATTTCTTCCAATATCCTTCCTTATTGGTCTCCATTATTTATTTGCTTTCATTTATCTATTTCTATTTTTTGGAAGTTGAAAACCATCCTCATCCATATCCATTTGTAAGTTTCTCTTGCGGTTTTCTACATATGATTCTGTTGGACTCTTCTTAGGGCATGATCTCTCAATATGCCCCACCTCATGACATCTTCTACATCTAAAAGATATGTTTTCATAATCTATGGTTTGGATCCACATCTTATCCCCATACTTAAGAATGATTGATTCTAGTAAAGGTTTACTTATATCAATCATGACCAATATCCGAGCATAAATAGCCAAGAATCCATCTTTTGTAGTTTCTAAAATCTCAAGGAATTCTCCTAGAGTGTTGCCTATTGCCTTGAAGGTATCCATTTCCAAAAACTCAATGGGCAACCCATACATCCTAACCTACTAGTACTAGGGATAGATTTACATTTTTAGGTGAAAAGCCTTCATACCAATGGGTAAGGAAGAGTCATGCTCTTCCCATAAACCAAGGACCCCCTTTTAGGATTCTATCTCTTTCTTCCCTAGAACAAAAAATGGCTAGGAAGAAACCTTTGGGAAGAAAGGATAGAATCACTCCTAGAGACTTCCAACTCCTATCAATCCATTTTCTCAAGGTTGAAGCCCCTGGCCAATACCCATTAAATTTACCAAAAACTACCCTATCTTTGAGCAGCAAGGATCGATCCTCTATGGTTTTCTCACTAACCTCTACTACTAGAGATGATTCTAAGGATTTAGCTATAAATCAGTCCATGGGAAGGAAACTAAAACTCAAAATCTACTAAAATTTACTAGAATATCCTATAGCAAATATAATATTTGATAAAAAATTATAATAATTTGCAAGCAAAATTTCTAAGATAAAGAAGGGAAAAAGAAACTTAGCTAAAAAATTCTATGCCTAGATAGAATGTCTTGCCTCACTGAAGCCCTAGCCCTCCATTGCTCCTCCCATCATCCAAACCTTGGCTGATAGATATTTGTAATTTTATTTTTCATGACTTGAAAAATCATCATTGCCCTTGTTCCGGATGGTTGACTTCACAAGGTCGTATCTCCCTCAATATTGCTTGGATTCCTTCATATGACCTTTAATTTTTTAGACAACATCAATTCGTGATACTTGAATATTTATAAAATATTAGCTTAGCATTTTGAATAATCTTACAAATCTAGACCAAACCATAAAATGACATGATTTCACAAATGTAAGGAGATAAAAAGAGAAAGAATTTTTGAAATTGCTACGTATATTTATAATAGATGGTCAAACATAATATGATATTTTATTATGACACCATATTATACAATTGAGCACCTCACAATGATCCATAAATACCTTATCATTGAAAAATGATATGAAAGATATAACAACAATATGCTTCTTAATATGAATACATTCAAACATCTATTTATGATGATCAATATAATACTAGAAAATTCTCCACTAATAATGACATGGTCAAATTACATCAAGCATTTATTAAGGCAGTCAATATGAGGCTAGTAAATTGCCCATAAATAATGACATTTTCAAATGACATTAATTACATTGTAAGCTTAGCAAGTGAATTTCATATAAAGGAAAACATGATTGTGGAATCATGTGTGAGAAATAAAAATATATCATTTTTAATAGGTTCTATGGGGTTGTAATGATCATATTCATATTACATCATGATAATATTATCGTGATATTTTAATAAACCACATTATAGTGGTTATAATAAACCCTAGATGGTTTTATATTTCTATTTCAAGTGGTGATCGACTTTGCAATGATAACCAGATCAAGACTTCTTTGCGCATGGGTGTGCATGAATATGGACATGGAGAAATCACATGTTAAGTCAATTGAATTGGTATCCATGTATGGGTCATCAAATTATATTATCGAGTATGAAAATCATTCGATCAAGTGTAACTCTTGCCATCATGTGGGGCACCTTAATCGAGATTATCCTTAGAAGAAAAATCAAGCTCCATGATGGAAGTAAAAAAAGGATGGTGGAAATAAGGAAGGTTCGATAGGGAAATCAACTGGAGAAGCAGGGGACTCTAATATGGAGAAAACACCCTCATCCAATATGGAGGAGAAAGGGCGAGAGGAAGGATAAATTATTGAACCCCAATAGGTAAGTAACCCCCCTAATATTATTCCTATTGCTTCAATTGATTTAGTTGTTCATAATCCTTTTGGATGCCTCCAAATCATCTTAGAAGACTTAGATCATAATGCTTTAGTTTTTTATCATGAACAAGAGCAAAACACCCTTGAAGCTAAAACCTAAATAAAAAATGATTCTCTTACCTTGGAGGAGAACATTGAGATTCACGATAGATAACCTAGGGCTCAAGAACCTAGAAAACATCAAGGGAATCCTAATCGAGTCACTAGGAGCTCTAGGAAAATCGGGGTGGATGTTGGGCATGAGGTAAAACAGGGAAGACCTCAATAAAAATTAAGAAAAAAAAAACTGCAAAATAGGTTGCAAATGGTGTTGGAAATTTTGAGTATATTGTTGTCATTGATGTCAAAGAATTAATGGCATAGGTTAATGACATTGGTTGTCATTTATGTCAAGAAAAATAAAGGTTTAATGGTTTTACCATGGTGGCATTTGCAAAAGAAAAAGGAAGAGGTTTTCCAAAGAAAAGGTCCAAGAAGAAAAAATATTATAATATTTAAATCTATGAAGATTTAAATAATTATAATAATTAAAAATTAAAAGGGCCCAAAGGTTAAAGCCTAAGGATGCATTATAAAATAATTATAATATTTATATTATAATTTTTATATAACCCAAAGTGGGTTTGGCGCCAATATTCAAAAATTTTTTTAAAAACTTCTAAGCATCATCGACGTCCTTAGCATGGTGGTAATCCATATTAATATGGATAATGTTTGATGCCCTATGGTGTGTGTTCGATGCGTGATAAAACCGGTCAATGTGATTTCTCCTGCGTGCGCTTCGTGAGAAGAAAAAGATAAATTTTTATCTAAGGGAAGGCATCGATGATTTTAATATAAGATCATTCGATCTTATATCCGACCAAGCGGTTGGCCTAGCGGTAGACTGGGCAGTGTTAAGGCGTAGGGCAGACAACAGGTTCTGTGTTCGAATCCGAGTGGTGATAGTTTTGTTCAATTTTTCTTGGCAAGGAAGTTTTCGTGGGAATAAGGTGCAAGTCATGCCTTTTAGTCCTCATGTGGGTGGTTGGCCTAGCGGTGGCCCAAAGGGTGCTAGCACACTGGTAGGTGGTAGGTGTTGTGTTCGAATCTCCCTACGGTAGTTTTGGTAAGCATTGATTAAAATTTTAATTGCCTAAGGTTGAGGGTTAGGCGCATGAGGTGTGTTTGATTATTTGAGCGTCGTTGACTTAGGGAGGTATAAGGGGAAATAATTTTTAATTATTTCTTACAATTTATTTTGGAGAAGAATAAATTGATTTTAATTTTTGATTTAAAAAGAGTGGAGTAATTAAATTTATGATTGATAGTGTCTTGTTGATGCATGAGATAAGTGATACTTTTATTGGTCTTATTGACTAATTTTAAGAGTGCATTATTTTATAAGGAGGTATAATGGTGTAATATGAGAAATTCATGTGTGTAATTTTTGGTTTGTTTTGTTGAGTATTGTCATGCAAGAATAGGAGTAATAAGGTGTTATAGTGGTTTGATATTTTATTATAATTTTTGTATGGTGAAATATATTTTGAGAAGAAAATTCATATGGATGTATTGAGAGAGTATTTTGATATCTAACTCTTGAAGTGGCACTAGAAAGATCAATTTTTTGTGAGACAGATTTTTGAAGACATATCTTCATAAGACAAATTAAGAGGTATGGGCACATTATTCCTTGTTTAAAGTGTTTTGTTGAAGTGAATGTTTTGGAACATAAGGTGGAGTGAAAAGGATTGTTTGATAAGCATTGTTGGAAATATTTGAGTTAGGATTTGTGCTTCATGGTTGAATGGTTTGGAAATATTTGGGATAGAATTTGAGAACAATCTATGCTTCTATTATTGAAAGAGGTTAAGACATTTGTGCTAGAGATTGTGAACTACTTGTGCTAGGGTTGAAGACAAGTTAGTGCATCTTTGTGAAATATTTTAAACATTGGTTTGAGAGATATTGATTGCAAGTGTGGAAGTGGTTGAGATCAATTTTGTGAAGGGAAATTATGCATTAATGTGATTGATATTTTGAAGTAAATTTGCAAGAAAGATAGATCAGTTTTGTGAAACAAGTTATACATTGTTTGATTTGATTTGAAAGGGATTTGGCAAGAGATAGAGATTGGTTAATTGAGTATAAGATTTGTGAGTATGAAACATATTGGATTTTGATAGTGCATATCATCCTCTATATGTTCCAGAGGTTAAATGAATTCTAAGTAGAATTTATTTGTGTGAAGAAAGCTTTTTGAAAGAGATTTAAGTTGTGTTTGTATGCAAGTTTTGGAAATATTTGAGAAGGTTTTGAGCAACATTAAGGTATAATTGAGCAAGTCTTTGAGAAGGCTTGAGGATAATTTGAGCAAGTCTTTTGAGAAGGCTTGAGAAAATTGAGCAAGTCTTTGAGAAGGCTTGAGGAAGATTTGAGCAAGTATTTGAGAAGGTTGAGGATAATTTGAAAGCTTTGAGAAGTTGAGAAGATTTGACAATTGAGAAAAAAAAAAACATTCAACCTGAAGTTAGGATAGATTTGAAATAGAATTGAGAGTAGGTTTGATTACTGATTTGTTCAAGCTTTGTGTTAAGGCTTAGGGTAGATTTGAAAAAGAATTTGGTGCAAATTTGAGATAGAGTTTGGTGCAGATTTGTAAGTAGAGTTAGAGAAGATTTATGCTAGACTTGGGATAGAGTTTGGTGTAGATTTGAGATAGAGTTAAGAGTAAGATTTGGAGGTGATAGAGAAAGAGGACATAGGTCTCCAATGGATAGAGATCCATCAGCTAGTGCAGTGGGGATAGAGGTCTCCTATGGAGAGAGATCCACAAGCTAGAGTAGTGGGGGCATAAGTCTTCTAGAAGATCACCAACCAGAGCAGAGGGGATAGAGTTCTCCTATGGAGAGAGATCCATAAACTAGAGCAAGGAGAAAGAGTTCTCCTATGGAGTGAGATCCATGAACCAGATAGGGAGATAGAGTTATTCTATGGAGAGAGATCCATAAACCAATTGAGGAGATAGATTTCTCCTGGATCAAGTTCCATAAACCAAAGAAAAGGGGAAAGAGTTCTCCTATGGAGAGAGATCCACAAACTAGAGCAAGGGGATAGAGTTCTCCTATGGAGAGAGATCCACAAATTAGAGCATAGGGGATTGGTGTCTCCTTTGGATAGAGGTCCATAAACATTGTAATAGGGAATTGATTCCCAAGATATTTATTGAGAAAATTTAGAAGAAATATTTTCTCCATGGAGTAGCCCACATTGGGTGAACCATATTAAATTTGTGTCTCTCTTGTGTGTGATAATTTATGCATTACTTTAATTACTACTATTGATATTGCCATTGATAATATTGGATAATATTATTTGGGAAAGAAAAGTAAAATTTGATCTTATACTGTTCACCCTCCCTCTCAATATAAGCCTGTGTTCTTCAATTGGTATCAAAGTGGGTTCCTTCAAAAGATTCTAACAACTTGAAGGAAGATATTACAGGAACACAGATGGCATCTCAAAATGGATCTTCATCAAATAAGGTACCATTGTTCGATGGGAACAATTATGCTTTCTAGAGCATAAGAATGAAGACTTACTTGATGGCACAAGGATATGAGATATGGCAATCCATTGAGGATGGGTTCACACCTACAACTACTCCTCCCACAGATAAATATGGTAAGATGTTACATGTGAATAATACCAAGGCTATGAATGGAATCTTAAGTGGATTACATGAAGCAAAATTTGTGAAAGTTATGCATTGCAAATCAGCAAAAGAGATATGGGAAAAATTGAAGTAAACATATGAGGGAGATAAAAAGGTCAAGATGGCAAAACTACAAAACCACAAGAAAAGGTTTGAAGATTTGAATATGGAAGATGAGGAAGATATTGCTACATACTTGCTTCATGTGGATGAAGTTGTAAATACCATGCGTGGACTTGGATTCAAAATTGAAGACTCCAGTGTTGCTCAAAAAGTACTAAGGTCACTTCCTATGAGGTATGATGGAAAGGTTTCAGCTATAGAAGAGATGAGAGATATTGAAAAATTGACTATGGATGAGTTACATGGAATTATCATAGCTTATGAGATGAGAATAGTAAAGGATCCCAACTCCAAGAAAGAGGTAGCTTTCAAAGCATCAAAGAAGACAAAATATAAGAAACCATAATCAAGTGGTGAGTCAAGCAGTGATGAAGAAGCTAACTATGGTAGAAGAAACAAGAAGGACTCAAGAAAGCACAAAGGTATGAAAATAGTGAAATATTTTAACTATGGTAATTTTGGTCACTATGCATCTAATTGTCTAGAAGCTGGAAGCAATAGTAGTGAAGAGAAACAAGATCATAAGAAAAAGGAAGGAGGAAAATCCAGGTATGAAAAGAAAAATAGGTATGGTCAAGGCAAGCATGAAAAGAAGTTCTTTCAAAGGCACAAGAAGAGTTTCTATGTTAACAAGGCAAGCAAGGCTTCAAGTGATAGTGATGAAAGACTCTCAGATAGTGAAGAAGAAGAGATTCTATTTTTGGAAATAGAAGAGGAAGAAAATGCTCCTATTGAAGATAAAGTTCAAAAGTATGAAGATGCTCTTGAAGACCAAGAAGTAGAAAAATATTTAGAAAATGAAGAGGAAGGCATAGTAGATCTAGAAGCAGAACTTATTGTTGCTCTCAGAGAATTGAAAAAGGTTAGAAAGCAGAATTCAAGACTAAAGACTCAAGTTCAAGAATGTGAGGAAGAAAAATAAAAGCTTATACAAGACCTGACAAACTCAATAGCTAAGGCAAGGAGACTTAAAGAGGTCATGAGTGAAAAGTTAGAAGTAAAAGAGTCAGAATGTGAAAGATTAGAACATGAGATAGTTTCACTAAGGATGGAAGTGAAATATTCTAAGGACAAGCTACACAGGTTTGGGAAAATTTCAAAAACTTTGGATAAGATTATCAATGCACAAAGATCTTCATCTATCAAAACAGGACTTGGTTTTGAAGAAGGACAAGGGAAACAAGAAGAAGGGTCAAGCTCAAGCTCAAAAGAAGAGGAAGTTTCAGAGGAAGAGAGTGAAGAAGAAATTGAGACTTATGAGGATAAGTTGAAGAATAGAAGCTTCACTAAGAAAGGAAACAATGCACAAACAAGAAACAAGGATCATCACAGAGAAGGCAAAGAAAGGACTAAGAGACCAGAGGGTTCAAGGCAAGATTTCTTCAAAGGACATTGTTTTTCATGTAACAGGTTTGGTCACAAGGCTATGCATTGCAGGATTCATGGAAAGAAAGAGTATGGCTTCACTAAAAGGAATGACAACTCTTTCAAATATGGATATTTCTTTCAAGGGTATTGCTACTCTTGTAATCACTTTGGTCATAAAGCAATCCACTATAGGGTTCATAATAGAAATGAGTATGGCTTCACCAGGAGGAACTTCAAGATATTTGCACCTTCTAAGAACTACAACATTAAGTGTTACAAGTGCAATAATCTAGGGCATAAGGCCAAGTGGTGTAGAACAGAGTTTCCAGAGCTTCCAGAGACAAGCAAGAATAGGGACACTCAAAAGGATCAAAAGGGTATGTTGAGAAAGAAGGTTGACAAAGAAAAAGAGCATTGTATGCTGGGAGTAGAAATACTCCCACCCCAAAATTAATCACCTCAAGGAGAGGAGGTGGGGAGGGGGCTGAGCTAAGAGTCTTATATTTAGTCCCAAAGGAGTCCCTTTTCCATTGATGTCAAAGGGGGAGAGATTTGAGTAAGGGGAGAGCATTCAATCAGGGGGAGTAGTTTGTAGGGGAGCAAGATTTGGAATCAAATGGTTTGGAAAAAGGAATTTTTAGAAAAGGGTTGCCATCAATGACAAAGGGGGAGATTGTTGGAAATTTTGAGTATATTGTTGTCATTGATGTCAAAGAATTAATGGCATAGGTTAATGACATTGGTTGTCATTTATGTCAAGAAAAATAAAGGTTTAATGGTTTTACCATGGTGGCATTTGCAAAAGAAAAAGGAAGAGGTTTTCCAAAGAAAAGGTCCAAGAAGAAAAAATATTATAATATTTAAATCTATGAAGATTTAAATAATTATAATAATTAAAAATTAAAAGGGCCCAAAGGTTAAAGCCTAAGGATGCATTATAAAATAATTATAATATTTATATTATAATTTTTATATAACCCAAAGTGGGTTTGGCGCCAATATTCAAAAGTTTTTTTAAAACTTCTAAGCACCGTCGACGTCCTTAGCATGGTGGTAATCCATATTAATATGGATAATGTTTGATGCCCTATGGTGTGTGTTCGATGCGCGATAAAACCGGTCAATGTGATTTCTCCTGCGTGCACTTCATGAGAAGAAAAAGATAAATTTTTATCTAAGGGAAGGCATCGATGATTTTAATATAAGATCATTTGATCTTATATCCGACCAGGTGGTTGGCCTAGCAATAGACTAGGTAGTGTTAAGGTGTAGGGCAGACAACAGGTTCTATGTTTGAATCTAGATGGTGATAGTTTTGTTTAGTTTTTCTTGGCAAGGAATTTTTGTGGGAATAAGGTGCAAGTCGTGCCTTTTAGTCCTCATGTGGGCGGTTGGCCTAGCGACAGCCCAAAGGGTGCTAGCACGCTGGTAGGCGGTAGGTGCTATGTTCGAATCTCCCTATGGTAGTTTTGGTAAGCATTGATTAAAATTTTAATTGCCTAAGGTTGAGGGTTAGGTGCATGAGGTGTGTTTGATTATTTGAGCATCGTTGACTTAGGGAGGTATAAGGGGAAATAATTTTTAGTATTTCTTGCAATTTATTTTTAGGAGAAAAATTATTTTAATTTTTTTTAAAAGGATTTGATGTATTGTGAAAATGAATTTTTGTTTGAATAATATTTTTTGGGAGTAAAGGGTTGAAATTTTGATTATGTTTTTTGAATTAAGAAGGAGTTAAAAGGTGTATGAGTATTTTTATTGAATTTTTGTACTTAATTTTTAAGAAAATTAATTTTTTTTAATTTTATTTTATTTTTTTGAGAAGGGTATAAGTTAATTTTTTTTTTTTTATTTTTAAGAAGGTGTTAATGGTTTGATATTTTATTTATTTTTTGTAAATATCTTTTGAGAAGAAAATTCATATGGATGTATTGAGAGAGTATTTTGATATCTAACTCTTGAAGTGGCACTAGAAATATCAATTGTTTGTGAGATAGATTTTTGAAGACATATCTTCATAAGAGAAATTAAGAGGTATGGGCACATCATTCCTTATTTAAAGTGTTTTGTTGAAGTGAATGTTTTGGAACATAAGGTGGAGTGAAAAGGATTGTTTGATAAGCATTGTTGGAAATATTTGAGTTAGGATTTATGCTTCATGGTTGAATGGTTTGGAAACATTTGGGATAGAATTTGAGAACAATCTATGCTTCTATTATTGAAAGAGGTTAAGACATTTGTGCTAGATATTGTGAACTACTTGTGCTAGGGTTGAAGACAAGTTAGTGCATATTTGTGAAATATTTTAAACATTGGTTTGAGAGATATTGATTGCAATTGTGGAAGTGGTTGAGATCAATTTTGTGAAGGGAAATTATGCATTAATGTGATTGATATTTTGAAGTAAATTTGCAAGAAAGATAGATCAATTTTGTGAAACAAGTTATACATTGTTTGATTTGATTTGAAAGGGATTTGGCAAGAGATAGAGATTGGTTATTTGAGTATAATATTTGTGAGTATGAAACATATTGGATTTTGATAGTGCATATCATCCTCTATATGTTCCAGAGGTTAAACAAATTCTAAGTAGAATTTATTTGTGTGAAGAAAGCTTTTTGAAAGAGATTTAAGTTGTGTTTGTATGCAAGTTTTGGAAATATTTGAGCAAGTTTTTGAGAAGGCTTGAGGATAGATTTGAGCAAGTATTTGAGAAGGCTTGAGGATAGATTTGAGCAAGTATTTGAGAAGGCTTGAGGATAGATTTGAGAAAGTCTTTGAGAAGGCTTGAGAACAGACATTGAGAGTAGGTTTGATTACTGATTTGTTCAAGCCTTGTGTTAAGGCTTGGGGATAGATTTGAGATAAAATTGAGAGCATATTTGATTAGAATATTTAAAGCATTTGTGCTATACTTAGGACAAATTTGGTGAAGATTTGAGATAGATTTTGGTGTAGATTTGTGAGTAGAGTTAGAGCAGATTTATGCTAGACTTGGGATAGATTTTGGTGTAGATTTGAGATAGAGTTGAGAGTAGGCTTTGGAGGTGATAGAGCAAAGAGGATAGTAGTCTCCAGTGGATAGAGATCCATCAGCCAGTGTAGTGGGGATAGAGGTCTCCTATGGAGAGATATCCACAAGCTAGAGTAGTGGGGGTAGAAGTCTTCTAGAAGATCACCAGCTAGAGCAGAGGGGATAGAGTTCTCCTATGGAGAGAGATCCATGAACTAGAGCAAGGGGAAAGAGTTCTCCTATGGAGTGAGATCCATGAACCAACTGGGGAGATAGAGTTCTTCTATGGAGAGAGATCCACAAACTAGTTGAGGAGATAGAGTTCTCCTAGATCAAGTTCCATGAACCAGAGAAAAGGGGAAAGAGTTCTCCTATGGAGAGAGATCCACAAACCAGAGCAAGGAGATAGAGTTCTCCTATGGAGAGAGATCCACAAATCAGAGCATAGGGGATTGGTGTCTCCTTTGGATAGAGGTCCATAAAAATTGTAATAGGGAATTGATTCCCAAGAGATTTATTGAGAAAATTTAGAAGAAATATTTTCTTCGTGGAGTAGCCCACATTGGGTGAACCATGTTAAATTTGTGTCTCTCTTGTGTGTGATGATTTGTGCATTGCTTTGATTACTGCTATTGATATTGCCATTGATAATATTGGATAATATTATTTGGGAAAGAAAAGTAAAAGTTGATCTTATATTATTCACCCCCCTCTCAGTATAAGCCTGTGTTCTTCAATTGGTATCAGAGCGGGTTCCTTCGAAAAAGTCTAACAACTTGAAGGAAGATATTACAGGAACATAGATGGCATCTCAGAATGGATCTTCATCAAATAAGGCACCATTTTTTTATGGGAACAATTATGCTTTCTAGATCATAAGAATGAAGACTTACTTGATGGCACAAGGATATGAGATATGGCAATCCATTGAGGATGGGTTCACACCTACAACTACTCCTCCCATAGATAAATATGGTAAGCTGTTACATGTGAATAATGCCAAGGCTATGAATGGAATCTTAAGTGGATTACGTGAAGCAGAATTTGTGAAAGTTATGCATTACAAATAAGAAAAAGAGATATGGGACAAATTGAAGCAAACATATGAGGGAGATAAAAAGGTCAAGATGGAAAAACTACAAAACCACAAGAAAAGGTTTGAATATTTGAATATGGAAGATGAGGAAGATATTGCTACATACTTGCTTCATGTGGATGAAGTTGTAAATACCATGCGTGGACTTGGATTCGAAATTGAAGACTCCAGTGTTGCTCAAAAAGTTTTAAGGTCACTTCCTATGAGGTATGATGGAAAGGTTTCAGCTATAGAAGAGATGAGAGATATTATAAATTTGACTATGGATGAGTTACATGGAATTCTCACAGCTTATGAGATGAGAATAGTAAAGGATCCCAACTCCAAGAAAGAGGCAACTTTCAAAGCATCAAAGAAGACAAAAGATAAGAAACCAAAATCAAGTGGTGAGTCAAGTAGTGATGAAGAAGCTAACTATGGTAGAAGAAACAAGAAGGACTCAAGAAAGCACAAAGGTATGAAAATAGTGAAATGTTTTAACTGTGGTAATTTTGGTCACTATGCATCTAATTGTCCAGAAGTTGGAAGCAGTAGCAGTGAAGAGAAACAGGATCATAAGAAAAAGGAAGGAGGAAAATCTAGGTATGAAAAGAAAAATAGGTATGGTCAAGGCAAGCATGAAAAGAAGTTCTTTCAAAGGCACAAGAAGAGTTTCTATGTTAACAAGGGAAGCAAGGCTTCAAGTGATAGTGATGAAAGACCCTCAGATAGTGAAGAAGAAGAGATTCTATTTTTGGCAATAGAAGAGGAAGAAAATGCTCCTATTGAAGATAAAGTTGAAAATGAAGATGCTCTTGAAGTCCAAGAAAGTGAAGAGAAAAAGATTCATGAAAATAGAAGAAGAAGGCACAGTAGATCTAGAAGCAGAACTTATTGTTGCTCTCAGAGAATTGAAAAAGGTTAGAAAGCAGAATTCAAGACTAAAGGCTCAAGTTCAAGAATGTGAGGAAGAAAAAGAAAAGCTTATACAAGACTTGACAAACTCAATAGCTAAGGCAAGGAGACTTAAAGAGGTCATGAGTGAAAAGTTAGAAGCAAAAGAGTCAGAATGTGAAAGATTAGAACATGAGATAGTTTCACTAAGGATGGAAGTGAAAGATTCTAAGGACAAGCTACACAGGTTTGGGAAAATTTCAAAAACTTTGGATAAGATTATCAATGCACAAAGATCTTCATCTATCAAAACAGGACTTGGTTTTGAAGAAGGACAAGGGAAACAAGAAGAAGGGTCAAGCTCAAGCTCAAAAGAAGAGGAAGTTTTAGAGGAAGAGAGTGAAGAAGAAATTGAGACTTATGAGGATAATTTGAAGAATAGAAGCTTCACTAAGAAAGGAAACAATGCACAAACAAGAAACATGGATCATCACAGAGAAGCAAAGAAAGGACTAAGAGACCAGAGGGTTCAAGGCAAGATTTCTTCAAAGGACATTGTTTTTCATGTAATAGGTTTGGTCACAAGGCTATGCATTGCAGGGTTCATGGAAATAAGGAGTATGGCTTCACTAAAAGGAATGACAAATATTTCAAAGATGGATATTTCTTTCAAGGGTATTGCTACTCTTGTAATCACTTTGGTCATAAAGCAATCCACTGCAGGGTTCATGATAGAAATGAGTATGGCTTCACCAGGAGGAACTTCAAGATATTTGCACCTTCTAAGAACTACAACATTAAGTGTTACAAGTGCAATAATCTAGGGCATAAGGCCAAGTGGTGTAGAACAGAGTTTCCAAAGCTTCCAAAGACAAGCAAGAATAGGGACACTCAAAAGGATCAAAAGGGTATGTTGAGAAAGAAGGTTGACAAAGAAAAAGAGCATTGTATGTTGGGAGTAGAAATACTCCCACCCCAAAATTAATCACCTCAAGGAGAGGAGGTGGGGAGGGGGTTGAGCTAAGAGTCTTATATTTAGCCCCAAAGGAGTCCCTTTGCCATTGATGTCAAAGGGGGAGATATTTGAGTAAGGGGGAGAGCATTCAGTCAGGGGGAGCAGTTTCTCAGAGGGAGCATATTTGGAATCAAATGGTTTGGAAAAAGAAATTTTTAGAAAAGGGTTGCCATCAATGACAAAGGGGGAGATTGTTGGAAATTTTGAGTATATTTGTTGTCATTGATGTCAAAGTATTAATGGCATAGATTAATGACATTGGTTGTCATTTATGTCAAGAAAAATAAAGGTTTAATGGTTTTTCCATGGTGGCATTTGCAAAAGAAAAAGAAAGAGGTTTTCCAAAGAAAATGCCCAAGAAAAAAAGTTTATAATATTTAAATCTATGAATATTTAAATAATTATAATAATTAAAAGTTAAAAGGGCCCAAAGGTTAAAGCCTAAGGATGCATTATAAAATAATTATAATATTTATATTATAATTTTTATATAACCCAAAGTGGGTTTGGCGCCAATATTCAAAAGTTATTTTTTAAAACTTCTAAGCACCACCGACGTCCTTAGCATGGTGGTAATCCATATTAATATGGATAATGTTTGATGCCCTATGGTGTGTGTTCGATGTGCGATAAAACCGGTCAATGTGATTTCTCCTACGTGTGCTTCATGAGAAGAAAAAGATAATTTTTCATCTAAGGGAAGGCATCGAGAATTTTAATATAAGATCATTCGATATTATATCCGACCAGACAGTTGTCCTAACGGTAGACTGGGCATTGTTAAGAGACAGGGTAGATAGCAGGTTCTGTGTTCGAATCCAGGCGGTGACAATTTTGTTCAGTTTTTCTTGGCAAGGAAGTTTTCATGGGATTAAGGTGCAAGTTGTACCTTTTAGTCCTCGTGTGGGTGGTTGGCCTAGCGATGACCCAAAGGGCGCTAGCATGCTAGCAGGCGGTAGGTGTTGTGTTCAAATATCCCTACGGTAATTTTGGTAAGCATTGATTAAAATTTTAATTGCCTAAGGTTGAGGGTTAGGCGCATGAGGTGTGTTTGATTATTTGAGCATCGTTGACTTAGGGAGTTATAAGGGTTAATTAATTTTTAGTGTTTTGAGGTAAATTTACTAGGGAGCCATAAGGAGAATAAATTGATTTTAATTTTTTATTTAAAAAGAGTGGAAATGAAATTTCATATTGCTAGTGTCTTGTTGATGCATGAGATGAAGTGATATTTTATTGGTCTTATTGAAATTTTAAGAGTGCATTATTTTCATAAGAAGGAGGTATAAGGTGTATATGATAAATTCATGTGTGTAATTTTTGGTTTGTTTTGTTGAGTATTGTCATGCAAGAATAGGAGTAATAAGGTGTTATAGTGGTTTGATATTTTATTGTAATTTTTGTATGGTGAAATATCTTTTGAGAAGAAAATTCATATGGATGTATTAAGAGATTATTTTTATATCTAAATCTTAAAGTGGTACTAGAAATTAATTGTTTGTGAGATGAAGTGTCTTGTTGATGCATGAGATGAAGTGATATTTTATTGGTCTTATTGAAATTTTAAGAGTGCATTATTTTCATAAGAATGAGGTATAAGGTGTATATGAGAAATTCATGTGTGTAATTTTTGGTTTGTTTTGTTGAGTATTATCATGCAAGAATAGGAGTAATAAGGTGTTATAGTGGTTTGATATTTTATTGTATTTTTTGTATGGTGAAATATCTTTTGAGAAGAAAATTCATATGGATGTATTGAGAGAGTATTTTAATATCTAACTCTTGAAGTGGTACTAGAAATATCAATTGTTTGTGAGATAGATTTTTGAAGACATATCTCCATAAGAGAAATTAATATGTATGGGCATATTATTCCTTGTTTAAATTGTTTTTTTGAAGTGAATGTTTTGAAACATAAGGTGGAGTGAAAAGGATCGTTTTATAAGCATTGTTGGAAATATTTGAGTTAGGATTTATGATTCATGGTTGAATGGTTTGGAAACATTTGGGATAGAATTTGAGAACAATCTATACTTCTATTATTGAAATAGGTTAAGACATTTGTGCTAGAGATTGTGAACTACTTGTGTTGGGGTTGAAGACAAGTTAGTGCATATTTTTTAAATCTTTTAAACATTGGTTTGAGAGATATTGATTGCAAGTGTATGACTCCCAATTGTTTTTCTCTTATTGTGATCTTTGGTTTGATGTTCTAGCTTGCTTATGATCATTTTTTAAGTTGTATCTTTTGAAGGGTTGCGTGTTTTATTTCATAAAGCAATTTGAGTATGTCCCTTTGTGTTGGTCCAAATTGGTGGTATCTTAGTATATCTTTTTGGGTGTAAAAGGGTTGGGGCCCTTTCAAAAAACCCCTTTGAAAACTAATAAAAAAAGTAGATCCTTTACTTTAATGTCATTTAAGTGACTCTTCCATGTATGTTCAAATACTATAACCAAGTTGTTACATGTGAAAACATTTTGCAAGAGAGGCAATAATAAGGTTCCAAACTTGGACATGATATTGAGAATTTTTTTAACATTATATTATTCCTTTCAAGCTATAAATTTCAACAAGCAATGTAGTCTTTATGATGGTAGACTTTCCACCATGGTTAATAACTTACCTTTCCAACCTGCAAAACAAGCTTTCATTGTATCCAAATAAGAGATCCAAAGCTCCTTTTTATTTCATTTATGAGACAAAGGAATTCCCAAGTAAGTTGATAGAATTTTTCAATTTTAAACCCTAAAGTATCCATAATAATTCATTGTAAATCTAGGGCAGTGTTAATGGAAAAAATCCTAGATTTTGTAGTTGAACCAATTGTCTGGTAGTCTTCTCATAGTATGATAATATTGCTTTAAACTCCATTTCCTTGCTAATTGATAGATGGTATAAAAGAAAAGTATCATCAATTAATTGGATATGAGATTCAAAGGGACCATTTTTTGCAACTTGAATACCTCTAATTTTCCTTTCATTTTTGCCTTTGAAAAAGCTCTCCCCAATGCCTCCACGAGAATAATGAATAGATAAGGAGATAATGTATCACCTCGGTGGAGTTCATAAGATAACTTAAAGTTACTAGCACGAGAACCATTGATCACAATAAAATATTTTGCAATGTTATAACAACATTTAATCCATTTACACCAATTGTATTTAAAACCAAACTTTTTGATAATATCATGTAGAAAATACTAGGAAATTGTATCGTATGCTTTGTTCATATCGAATTTCATAAGCATGCTTGGTTTTTTATGGAATGAAGAGAATGTATGGCCTTTTTTGTAATGGTTACACCATCAATAATTTGTTTAGAATGAACAAAACTATCTTGTTCTTATAATATAACACAATCTAGAATGCCTTTCAACCTATTCTTCATTATTTTTGAAATGATCTTATAAATCATATTGAAAAGGTTTATTGGACAAAAATTATCAAAACATTATCTCATATTTCTTGTGAACCAATGTAGTAAAAGTGACACTGATCTCACTTATTAGAGCCTTATTATTTGGAGCCTCTTCAACTACAACCAACATATAACTCTTCAATAAATCCAAAAAAAAATGAAAGAAAAATATAATAGATCCAATAGGGTCAAGTGCCTTATTAGGATGGATAGAGAAAACTTCTTCAAGTAGCTCCTTCTTAAATATCTTCTTCATCAACCTTTCATCTTGTTCCATTGCGATAGTTGATTGAATACTTTACAAAATATTATCTTGCCCAATATCTAACAAAATATTTTTGAAATAATTAATTGCTTTCTTCCTTTTCCTTCCTTTTATCTTCTTCTTCATCAATATTTCTTCCATCTAGACAAAAAAAATTGTTTTTGTTATATCATTATTTTTTTTGTATTTCTATCTCCTTCCTTGAGCCATTTCTCTCTAGATATTTAGAACCAATATGACTCCTTTTTAATGCATTCTAATAATAAAAAGAGTAATTGTTTTCTTTCACATAAAAATCATATTCCATTTCATTGATTTCTATTATCTCTTGTAAATTTTTGAGCTTGGATTCATTTCCTTATTTTATTTAAAAATATTACCAAAATATTTGGTGTTCCAAATCTTCATTTGCTCCTTTAAATATTTCATCTTTTGAACAAACCTTTACATATATTATCTCTCAAAATTTTCTTTGTACAACCATGACATAACCATCTGGAAGACATTGAGGTCTTAGACCCATATAAACTAGAAGCAAAATAGCTTTGGATGACTATTATTGAGCAAATACCAAGTCAAAAGAATGGGTTTGTGATCAATCCTACTCACAATAAAATATCTAAAGAGATTGTACACTCTATTCACAACCATGTGTTGGATAATAATAATATATCCAATATTTTTGCTATATAAGTTTACCCAATTCATCTATTATCCCATGTATATTGAAAACTTGAAGGACTAATATCCCAAAGGCCATTTGAATTGACAAATGAAGCAAATATTACATTGATTTAGACCACTGTGGAGTACCACCCTTCTTTTCGAAAGGAGATAGAAGTATGTTGAAGTCACCCCCAAGAATCTATACATCACAATTACAAATCATAATTGTGTCTAAAAAATGTATGCTATGGTCCTTCCAACATCTTTCACAAGGAGTAACTATAGTTGAAGCATACTCATTTATAACCCCAACTTTGATTTTTTTCTCTTTCTTGCAAAATAGTCCAACAACCCAATTACTTGTGGCTTCTAACAAATATCCATCCCATATTGTTGCAATGCCACATGAAGCTCCTATAGATGAAATTTCTAGACAATCACCTATCTTCCAAGTATTTTTAAAGCATTCTTACATTCCTCGCTACATAGTTTTATTTATTGTATTAAAATAAACTTAAAACTTTAACAACCTATTCATTTCTTAATAACTCTTTTTTTAAGGGTCTTATTCATACCCCTATATTTCATAATATCATTTTCATCATCATCACTTTTTATTTTTACTAGTGGGTTTAGCCCCACTTCTTGTCAACACTTATGATATTTTTATTTAGCTTCTCAAATCAATATCCCTTTGAGTTTATTTTTCTCTTTGTTCATGATTTGATGTGCTTCCTCTCTTTTTTCCCTTCCCACCAACACTTTCATCTTCATCAATATTTTTTATTTTTTCATAATGTTCATAATGAGACTTATATTCTAAGGATTTATGTTGCCCTATAGTATTCAAAATGCAAGGAATAACCTCATAAAAAAAATAAATTCTTTATGTTGCCTTAAAAACCCTAAAGTGCCCCCCACCATTTACAAGACCCGCAATATGAGCCCTCCCAATGACAAAAAAGCTAGCCCAGTGACCCGGTGTAAGCCCTCTCCCCATAGGAGTGCTAGATGCATTTCCTAAAGGAAGTGGAATCCCACAGAGGACTTTCCACCTGCTCTCAGGTCCTATGTGCACCTAAAGAGTCCCAAGCAGGAGAAGGCATCCTCTCCAGCACACATTATTTCAGATTTTGACTGTGGCAACAAGGTTTCATCCTCCCACCTCCTCCTGAAGCTTGACATCAATTTGATGGCTAATATTGCAAAGTCTGCCAATGACCCCATCAAGGTCCTCAAGTGACTTACTTAGAAGTGCGATGAGACTTTTGATGATCTAGAGGAAGTCACCAAGAATTAGGGAACAGAGGATTTTTTTTTTAGGGTTTGAGTCTCAGCTTCTAGGGTAGGGCAATGATTTTACCAGTTGGGGTCTCCCTGATGGTTTTTGTAGATCTGGACATTCTTATGCTACAGCTTCCTCACTCTGTTTTTTGGCTGTTTTTCTTTCATTTCTCTCTTCTGGGATCCTCCAACATTTTTGGTTGCCTGCAAGGTGCTATGGCCCTTTTTGTAATGAGGTTTTGGTATCCTCTTAAAAAACTTGTTTTTTGTACATAAATCTTCAACTTACCAAAAAAAAATATCCAATTTTTTGTGTAAAAAAAAAAAATCCTAAAGTGCACGAATGATCCTCTATAGTTATTTTTTCTTATGTCACCCTGGAAACTCTAAATTTCCCTATATATCATCAATATGAATTTCTTTATTATGCTACTCTTGAAACCCTAAAGTGCAATAGATACACTTTGTACTACTTTCATTTCTATTGCAAGGAGAAGATTTTATGCTACTTGACAAACATGAAGATTATTTACTTAGATTAACCTTGATATCCTTCATCTCATTTGCTTCAAAATTTGCCTCTCCATCTTCCTTTGCTTTAAAATTTGTCTTCCTATCTTCCTTCACACCTTTAACTCTAATATTTGAACTTGTGCATTGTACTTCATTATCCCTTGTGTCATTTTTTTCTTCCAATAGTTTATTTAAGTGAGCTATAATGGCCTTTGACATTTGATGATGCAAAGGGGTTTTTCTTGTTACTTTATTAGGAGTGGAAAATCCTTGGTTTGATCCATCTTTTATTATGAAATGATCTCCTTGTTTCAAATTGAAGTTTACCTCATGCCCAAAAATTTCTATATCTTTCTCTATCATTTTCACTTTGCAATATCTTGTCATGTATCCAATCTCATGATATTTGTGATATTGGAATGCAATATTTTCATAATCCACTTATTGATCTCACTATATTGATTCAAACTTAATTCTAATGGACTATAGTAAAGGTTTTGAAATATCTATGGCAACACATATTCTAGTCTATACAACATGCCTTCTCTCCTTAGTAATTGGTCCCTCATTGGTGAACTTGCCTAGAGTACTACGAATATTCTTCAAAAGCTCCTTATTTATGAGTTGATAAGGAAGTCCAAAAAGCCTAATTTACATGGGATGTCTTTTTTTTAGTCTTACAATGGCACTGAGAGGGGGGTGAATCAGTGTAGTTCTTTAAACTTAAATTCATAGCTCTTAAAACTGAAATAATGAAACCTTAAAACCAGATAAAGCAAGTATCACAAGAGAACATCACACAACACAAGATTTAACGAGGTTCACCAATTTGGCTACTCCTCAAGAATGACTACTTGGACTACCATCCAAATCCAGCCTTTGCAAAGCACCAACTTTACAATCAATTTACCAACACCCACTGGAAGGAGCACCAACCCCTTATTTATCTGCACCAACAGAAAGGAGCACCAACCCTTGATTTACCAGCACCAACTGGAAGGAGCACCAACCCCTGATGCCAAGCTGCAACCTGGACTTCAATTTTGAATCTAGAAGTTTAACAAAAAATACCTTTGCTTTTACAAGACCCTGATTGGTCTATTGCTTACCCAATCTCTCTCACTGTTTACGAAACAAACACATCTTCTGTGATCTATAGCCACACTTCACCTTCTTTGAGTCGCTTCTCTACGCACCCTCTACGCACTGTCTTCGTACACTCTGTGCCCTTACAGCTGCACTTTGCATTCATCTTCGCCCTTTGCACTCTCTACGCCTTCTACTTTCTCTACGCAATCACAACCGCACTTGGTTGAATTTCAACCTTTTCACTCTCTGCGCACTTTGCTCTATCTACACACTCACAGACGCACTTAGGACAATTCGACACGACTCTTCACTCACTTTGCGCACTTCGCCATCATCTCATCGCTTCTGCGCTTTCTGCGCTCTTACGGCCACATTTCACACTTTGACACACATTCGATGACTTATACAACAACACCACAATTCTCCAAACAACCCTCCTTTTATAACAATATTTTCATGATGAAAACCCTAATCTTAGTCGGCTTGCATAACAAATGTAAACCCTAATCTTAGTCGGCTATCATCGATCTTAGTCGGCTTCAACTCATGAAGATATTCGATAATTCCATCGCTCGAAGATTTCATTCGGTAATAGTCCCTATAGCCGTCGCACTGACTTTTGTTAACTCTTCATATTTTAGCTGCATGAATTCACTCTGTATCTGCCCCTATAAATGTTGTAGAGATGTCGGTCCACTGTCATACTTCTCATTTTAGTTGGGTTCTTCTTCTTGTCTTGCGCACATACGACCTGTCGCGAAATCGTGACATTTCTGCCTCTGAAGCTTCTTTTGTTGTTGTTGCCGTGAAAACACATGTCGCGATATCGTGACACTTTTTCTTTCTCTCTCTTTCTCCTTGTATCGGACCGTGAAAATACAACATGTCGCGATATCGTGACACTTTTTCTCCTTGCTCTTTCTCTTAGCTTTGGCTCGTGAAAATACAACATGTCATGATATCGTGACACTTTCGCCTCCGTACGCTTTCTTTATTCTTTTGTCATGATATCACGACACTTCTGCTTCCAAAGACTTTGACTTTGCTTTTGTCATGATATCGCGACACTTCTGCCTCCGTAGTCTTCATCTTAGCTTTTGTCATGAAATCGTGACACTTTTGCTTTCGTACTTAGCTTCTTTGCTTTTGTCATGAAATCGCGACACTTCTACTTTCATACGCTTCCTCTCTTTCTTTTGTCACGAAAATGTGACATGTCGCGATATCGTGACACTTTTCAAACTTACTTTCTCTCTCCTATTTTAGTCATGAAAATGCGACATGTCACGAAATCGTGACACTTTTCCAACTTACTTTCTCTCTCCTATTTTAGTCACGAAAATGCGACATGTCACGAAATCGTGACACTTTTCCAACTTACTTTCTCTCTCCTGTTTTAGTCGTGAAAATGCGACATGTCACGAAATCGTGACACTTTTCCCTTACTTTCTCTCTCCTATTTTAGTCGTGAAATGCGGACACTTCTTCCCCCCTCCCTCTCTCCCCCCACATGTCACGAAATCGTGACACTTTTCCACTTACTTTCTCTCTTAGCCAACATGTCGCGAAATCGCGACAGTTTTCTTGCTTTTTCTCTCTCTTCCAACATGTCGCGAAATCGTGACGTTTTTCCACTTGCCTTTTTCTCTTCCAACATGTCATGAAATCCATTTTCGCGATTTTTTCCTTTTCTCTCTCTTCCAACATGTCACGAAATCGTGACAGTTTTTCCACTTGTCTTTTCTCTCTTCCAACATGTCACAAAATCGTGACAGTTTTTCTTGCTTTTTCTCTCTCTTCCAACATGTCGCGAAATCGTGACAATTTTTCTTGCTTTTTGTATATGTCGCGATATCGCGACACTTTTCTTACTTGTCTTTTTCTTTGATCTTTTGCATATGGGCCACTTCGGTCTTCTTGGAAAATCACTGTACATACTCTGAATAACCTTTGAACTCCTGTCTTCTACATATGAATAGCTTTTGAACTTCCTGTCCACTGCATCAACAGATCTATCTGACTGTGTTGACAACAATGACAATACTTTTGTTGCACCTTGCTCAACAATCTCCCCCTTTGGAATTGTTGGCAACACATGTGCAATTTCTTGTAACTCTTCTCCCCCTTTGACAATAATACCAAAGGGCTACTGCAGACTCCCCTTGAGTCCATGCACAACATTCTCAGGCAAAATTTATTACACTTAGCAAAAATCATGAACATGAGCAAAAAGATAATCAAATACTTAAATGCTCCCCCTGAGAATGTGATCCCTGTAGCTAGTCAATTCTTGGGAAGTGTGACCACTCCCAACTTATTGTGAAGGTACTCAAAAACTTCCTTGGGCAATGGTTTTGTGAAGATATCTGCTACTTGCTCTGTAGTTGGAACAAAATCCAACTTAACCTCACCTTTCGCAACTTTCTCCTTCAAAAAGTGATACCAGATAGCAATGTGTTTTGTGCATGAATGCATAACCGGATTCTTGGAGATGTTAATGGCACTGGTGTTATCACACTTAACTGATATTGGCTCATTGAAGCTAATACCAAGATATTTTAGGGTTTGTTTCATCCACAATACCTGCGTACAACATGTTGTCGCTGCAATATATTCTGCCTCTGTTGTCGATAAAGAAACTGACTCTTATTTCTTACTGTGCCACGTGACCAATCTGTCTCCAAGATAGAATGCACCTCCACTGGTACTCTTTCTGTCATCGACACCTCCTACCCAATCTGCATCTGAATATGAAATAAGGGTGAAGTCTTTACCTTTCGGATACCATAACCCATACTCCATAGTACCCTTGAGGTACCGAAGAATCCTCTTCACTACTGTCACATGAGTCTCCTTGGGATTAGCCTAAAATCGTGCTACCATGCATACTGCCTACAAAATATCTGGTCCGGTAGTTATCAGGTATAGTAAGCTCCCAATCTTAGATCTGTACATGGAGGTGGAGATTTGTCATCCTTGCTCAACTTGCAACCTGTCGTCATGGGAGTGCTAGCTGGCTTACAATCCTCCATTGTGAACTTTTTAACATCTCTTTCACTAAACCAAATTATCAAAACTGTTATAATCCATAACTTTGAACAATGGCAGTAAGAACCATCAAAAAGTACAACACTGACATATAGCAATACTACCAATGGTGACAACTCTCAATTTAATCACCACCCTTCATGGTACCTCCACAAACAACTACATGAACTGAAACACACTTTGACAACTATACGACAACTCCCCCGACTACTTTCCTTTCATCCTCAGATAACCAAACAAATACATAGGAGCATTAAAATAAAACTTTAAGATTGCTCCCCCTGAGGATGTGCTACCCGGAGTTGCTTAGTGCAATAGAGGAGTAGTCTCCTTCAGTCCAAGGAGACACGATTTCCTTTCTTCTATCTTTCTCCAAACTTTCTTGAACTCGGGCTTGGATTTTTCAACTACATCCCTGTTTTGCACCTTTTCATGAACTCGAACATTTCTCTTGTGTGGTTGTCTCTTGTGCATCCTTGATGAATGATTATTTTCCTTTCTTTTATGTACATGATTTATTCCCTATCTGTGTTGCGTTCTTTGCGTCTGATGAAATCTACTATTTTGCCTTAGATTAGATACAAAAGTGCTTGGACAAAACCTTGCTATGTGCCCATGACCATTACATTGAAAACATTGTACATAGTGTTCACTCAAAAACGCAGATGTATTTCTACCAAGATAACTCTTTGATTTATTATTCAATCCACAATAAGTTGCCTTGTGACCATACTGGTTGCATCTGAAACAATAGCCATTAAAAGTATTATTATGAATAGAGTGAGAGTGATAGAACCTCTTTTGTTGTGGTTGCTTTGCTGTAGATCTCCTTTGATATTTTCTTCCTTTTGAAGATTCAGCTTCAAACTTTTCTTGCTTCGATCCTTCAATAGTGAACTTCTTCTTCTCTACAGAGTTGGAAGATGAAGGTTGTTCAACTTCATATCCAAGACCACGCTTATCCGTGGAGCTTCTTTGTTGGCTTATCATTTTATCTAGCAACTTTGTGCTCTTCTCGAATTTGAGATTTGTATTGGCCTCTTCTAGTTGTTTCTTCAATAAAACAATCTCTTCCTCTTGTTTGCAGCAACCAATCTCTTTCTCATTGATCTGTGACCTGAGAGTTTCTTCAATCCTTTTGAATTCTTCTACCTGTACTTTCAAACTGGTTATTATTTCATTTGCATCCTCAAGCTTTCTTGAGATTTCCTTATTCCTTTTTCTTTCTATCTTCAATTCATCCAGAGCTGCAATTAGTTCCTCTTTCAAATTTATTTCTGCATCAATTTCTTCTTCATCACATTCTTGTTCTTTTTCTGTTTCTTCTTTGAGTGTCATGAAAAGACCTCCACCTATTTCCTTTTTAGAATCATCCTCTAGGACTTCATTAACTCTCAGCATATATGCCTCTATGTTCTCATCGTTATTCAACTTTAAAGCTTCGAACTGAGCTTGATGTGTTTGTAACTTGGCCTCCTTGATCTCATCGTCTCCTTCATGAATACTCCTCAGTTTGTCCCATATTTCTTTTACCATTTTACAACTCATGATCTTTACCAATTCACTGTCTACTAATCCACACCTGATAGCATTCTTTGCTTTTGAGTCATTCTCAAACAGATTCTTATCGACAACATCGATTGGAGGAGTGATGGGTATTGTGTATTCATTGTCTACTGAATCCCAGATGTCGTATCCCAAAGCACAAAGATATGTCTGCATCCTGATTCTCCAGACCGTGTAATTAGTTTCGTCAAACAAAGGTGCTTTGTTTGATGAGAAGTCTTCAACATTTTTTGGTTCAATTTTCTCTTCCACAGGAACTGAAACTGACTGAGATGCCCTTTTGGAGGAGGATCTATTCTTCTTACCCATTGCGTACTAATCCAAGATCAACCCTGACTGATTTAGCCTGAGAAGGGAACTTGGCTCTGATACCAATTGTTAGTCTTACAATGGCACTAAGAGGGGGGGTGAATCAGTGTAGTTCTTTAAACTTAAATTCATAGCTCTTAAAACTAAAATAATGAAACCTTAAAACTAGATAAAGCAAGTATCACAAGAGAACATCACACAACACAAGATTTAACGAGGTTCACCAATTTGGCTACTCCTCAAGAATGACTGCTTGGACTACCATCCAAATCCAGCCTTTGCAAAGCACCAACTTTACAATCAATTTACCAGCACCCACTGGAAGGAGCACCAACCCCTTATTTATCTGCACCAATAGAAAGGAGCACCAACCCCTGATTTACCAACACCTACTAGAAGGAGCACCAACCCCTGATGCCAAGCTGCAACCTGGACTTCAATTTGAATCTAGAAGTTTAACAAAAAATACCTTCACTTTTACAAGACCCTGACTGGTCTATTGCTTACCCAATCTCTCTCACTATTTACGAAATAGACACATCTTCTGTGATCTACAACCACACTTCACCTTCTTTGAGTCGCTTCTCTATGCACCCTCTGTGCACTATCTTCGTACACTCTATGCCCTTATAGCTACACTTTGCGTTTGTCTTCACCCTTTGCACTCTCTGTGCCTTCTGCTTTCTCTGTGCAATCACAGCCGCACTTGGTCGAATTTCAACCTTTTCGCTCTCTGTGCACTTTGCTCTATCTGCACACTCATAGACGCACTTAGGACAATTCGACATGACTCTTCGCTCACTTTGTGCACTTCACCATCATCTCGCCGCTTCTGTGCTTTCTACGCTCTTATGACCACATTTCACACTTCGACACACATTCGATGACTTATTCAACTACACCACAATTCTCCAAACAACCCTCCTTTTATAACAATATTTTCATGATGAAAACCCTAATCTTAGTCGGCTTGCATAACAAATGTAAACCCTAATCTTAGTCGGTTGTCATCGGTCTTAGTCGACTTCAACTCATGAAGATATTTGGTAATTCCACCGCTCGAAGATTTCATTCGATAACAGTCCTTGTAGCCGTCGCACTGACTTTTGTTAACTCTTCATATTTTAGTTGCATGAATTCACTCTATATCTGCCCCTGTAAATGCTGTAGAGATGTCGGTCCACTATCATACTTCTCATTTTAGTTGGGTTCTTCTTCTTGTCTTGCGCACATACGACCTGTCACGAAATCATGACATTTCTGCCTCTGAAGCTTCTTTTGTTGTTGTTGCCACGAAAACACAACATGTCACGATATCGTGACACTTTTTCTTTCTCTCTCTTTCTCCTTGCATCGGATCGCAAAAATACATGTCACGATATCACGACACTTTTTCTCCTTGCTCTTTCTCTTAGCTTTGGCCCGTGAAAATACAACATGTCACGATATCGTGACACTTTCGCCTCCATACACTTTCTCTATTCTTTTGTCACGATATCGTGACACTTCTGCTTCCAAAGACTTCGACTTTGCTTTTGTCACGATATCGTGACACTTTTGCCTCCATAGTCTTCATCTTAGCTTTTGTCATGAAATCGTGACACTTCTACTTTCGTACTTTAGCTTCTTTGCTTTTGTCATAAATCACAAAATCGTGACACTTCTTTCACTACGCTTCCTCTCTTTCTTTTGTCGCGAAAATGTGACATGTCACGAAATCGTGACACTTTTCAAACTTACTTTCTCTCTCCTATTTTAGTCACGAAAATGCGACATGTCACGAAATCGTGACACTTTTCCAACTTACTTTCTCTCTCCTATTTTAGTCACGAAAATGCGACATGTCGCGAAATCGTGACACTTTTCCAACTTACTTTCTCTCTCCTATTTTAGTCGCGAAAATGCGACATGTCGCGAAATCGTGACACTTTTCTTACTTGTTCTCTTTCTTCAAACTTGTCGTGAAATCGTGACACTTTTTCCTACTTTCTCTTTCTCTTCCAACATGTCACGAAATCGTGACAGTTTTTCCACTTGCCTTTTTCTCTTCCAACATGTCGCGAAATCGTGATAGTTTTTCCTACTTTTTCTCTCTCTTCCAACATGTCGCGAAATCGCGACAATTTTTCTTGCCTGCTGTATATGTCGCGATATCGTGACACTTTTCTTACTTGTCTTTTTCTTTGATCTTTTGCATATGGGCCACTTCGGTCTTCTTGGAAAATCACTGTACATACTCTGAATAACCTTTGAACTCCTGTCTTCTGCATCTGAATAGCTTTTGAACTTCTTGTCCACTGCATCAACAGATCTATCTAACTGTGTTGACAACAATGACAATACTGTTGTTGCACCTTGCTCAACACTTTTAATAGTCTTTGTCTTCGTCGTGTGAAGGATTAGGGTTTTTCTTGAAAAACATCTCATCTTTTAGGAGCCATATCTTCGCGAAGAGTTATCCGATTCAACTGATTCTTGGACCAACTTGTGCAGAATTTGAATAGCTTTAAAATGAGTGGTCATATGCAAAAATCCGAGCAATATTGAGGGAGATACGACCCTGTGAAGTCAACCATTCGGAACAAGGGCAGTGACGATTTTTCAAGTCGCGAAAAACAAAATTGCAAAGTGCGAAGGATTAGGGTTTTTTCTGAAAAATATCTCATCTTTTAGGAGCCATATCTTCATGAAGAGTTATCCGATTCAGATGATTCTTGGACCAACTTGTGCAGAATTTGAATAGCTTTAAAATGAGTGGTCATATGCAAAAATCTGAGCAATATTGAGGGAGATACGACCCTATGAAGTCAACCATTCGAAACAAGGGCAGTGACGATTTTTCAAGTCGTGAAAAATGAAATTGCAAATATTTGCCAACTAGGGTTCGAACGATGGGAAGAGCAATGAAGGGCTAGGACTTCAATGAGGCAAGACATTCTATCTAGACAAAGAATTTTTTAGCTAAGTTTTTTTCCCTTTCTTTATCTTAGAAATTGTGCATGAAAATTTTATAAATTTTTTATCAAATATTATATTTGCTATAGGACATTCAGATAAATTTCAATAGATTTTGAGTTTTAGTTTCCTTTCCATGGATCGATTTATAGTTAAATCCTTAGAATCATCTCTAGTGGTAGAGGTTAGTGAGCACACCTCAGAGAGATCCTCATTGCTCCAAGATAGGGTAGTTTTTGGTAAATTTAATGGGTATTGGCCAGGGGCTTCAACCTTGAGAAAATGGATTGATAGGAGTTGGAAGTCTCCAAGAGTGATTCTATCATTTCTTCCCAAAGGTTTCTTCCTAGCCATTTTTTGTTCTAGGGAAGAAAGAGAAAGAATCCTAAAAGGGGGTCCTTGGTTTATGGGAAGAGCAGGACTCTTCCTTACCCATTGGTATGAAGGCTTTTCACCTAAAAATGTAAATCTATCCCTAGTACCAGTCTAGGTTAGGATGTTTGGGTTACCCATTGAATTTTAGGAAATAGATACCTTCAAGGCAATAGGCAACACTCTAGGAGAATTCCTTGAGATTTTAGATACAACAAAAGATGGATTTTTGGCTATTTATGCTCGAATATTGGTCATGATTGATATAAGTAAAGCTTTACCAGAATCAATCATTCTTAAGTATGGGGATAATATGTGGATCCAAACTATAGATTATGAAAACATATATTTTAGATGTAGAAGATGTCATGAGGTGGGGCATATTGAGAGATCATGCCCTAAGAAGAGCCCAACATAATCATTTGTAGAAAATCACAAGAGAAATTTACAAATGGTTATGGATGAAGATGGTTTTCAACTTCCAAAAAATAGATCTAGAAAAATAAAAGAAAATAAATAATGGAGACCAATAAGGAAGGATATTGGAAGAAATACCAACTCTTTTGAGGCTTTAGCCTATGAAGAAAAAGTAGATCAAAACTTAGAGGACACAATACAACAATTTCAACATATTAACAAGGAACCATCTATTCAATATGATCCTAATTTAAGGAAGAACATTCTCGATGAACCTAAGGAATGTGTCTCATCAGATTTTGAAGACTCTCTTGAAGTACCATGCACCATTCAGGAGAAAATAATTGGTAAAGAAAATGCAGTTTTAGAAGTTAATACCTCTACCATTAATAAGGAAATACCAAAAAATGAGCAGGACAAGTCAAAAGCTTCTATAATAGAGCCAAGAGAGGATAAATATGTTGAAAAACAAAATTGTGAAAGAATATTGAGGAATAGAATAATAAGACCTACTCCTGATATAGGCAAGGCAAAAAGAGGAAAACCCTCAAATTATCAAGCAAGATCCAAGGAAGCAAGAGCAAACATAGAGAAAGGAACACAAACTAAGTTGGTTGAACTTCTCTTTACCAAACAACAAAATGATATTGGTAATACGCAAGAGGGGCCAAAAGCCCCTAATGAGACATGATTATCATCTCATGGAATATAAGGGGTGCTAATGCCCCCTCAAAGCATAGGTGTATTAGGGACCTATGTTTAAGTAATAAACCTGATATTCTATGTATCCAAGAAACTAAAATGACAAAGAAGAAGTTTCAAAAACTATGAAAGCAATATGGGCAAGATGTGAATGGGATGCTATGGATTCTGAAGGAGGGAGGGGGAATTCTAACTTGTTGGAATCCTTCTAGAACCTCTTGTGTAACCATTCATAAAACTAGGCATTGGATAGCCTCTTTAGTCACTTGCTACTTTGTAGATATTCATTTCATCCTTATCAATGTCTATGGACCTACAACTCAATCAGGTAGATTAGAAGTTTGGAGTGGGATTGAAGCCTTTATGAGAAGTAAAGACCAAGAAACCCGATTCATGATCATTGGAGATTTTAATGCCATAACCAAGTTGGATGAAAAATTGGGGGAATTAGGAAATTGACCCAAAGTATGAAATATTTCTCAACTTTTATTCAAAACAATAATCTATGGGAAGTTGAGTTTGAAGAAGACAACTATACTTGGACCAACAATAGGAGAGGCCAGAACCTAATAGCAAAAAAATTAGATAGATGCATTCTCTCATATCATTGGCTAGATGAAGGAACTTGTGCTAAAATTAATACCTTAACAAGGATTGGTTCAGATCACTAGCCAATAAGAGTTAAAATGGTGGTAAGTGAATTAAAAAATATCATATTTTAAATATGAGCAGATGTGGGAAGACCATCCTCAATTTGTTGATATGATAGCTCAAACATGGAATTCTTTAGGTAATGGTGGGTTGTATGCTCTTCCAAACCAAATTAAAGCTATGACATCTAGATTAAAAGAATGGAACAAGAACACCTTTGGAAATATTTTTGAGAAGAAAGAAGAACTAAAAGATAAACTTTCAAAATTCCAAAAAGGTGATGATAATAATCCAAGCTCAGAGGAAAGGGAGTTGCTTAGTGAATATCATAATATTTTGAGTAAGGAAGAGAAATTATGGAGATTAAAATCAAGACAAACTTGGTTAAAAGAAGGAGATAAAAATACAAATTTTTTCATAGGATGGCTATAGTACAGAGATCAACTTCTAGAATTAGTAGAATTAAATCAATAGAAGGGGTTTGGATTGAAGATCAGAGTGAAATTAGAAAAGAGGTAAAGTCATTTTATCAAAATATTCTAGGTTCAGAGGAGACCAAAGTTCTTAATGATAAACTTCTTCAAGATGTTCCTTCAATTATAACGAATGAAGACAATAGGAAACTGATGGAGCCTATTACTCTAGAAGAAGTTCATTTAGCTCTTTTCTCTTTTAATAAGGATAAATCCCTAGGTCCAGATGGGCTCTCTACAACTTTTTACCAACATAATTGGGATATAGTGAAGGATTATTTATTGGTGGTAGTGGAACAGTCTAGGGTAAAACAATACATACCTTATAAAATAAATGCAACATATCTTACCCTAATTCCAAAAAGAAGGATGTTGAATTGTTTGATTCTTTTAGACCCATAAGCCTATGTAATATGGCATATAATATTATTTCCAAAGTGATGGCGAATATATTAAGGCCATTGTTAGACAAAATCATTTTAGAAGAGCAAGGAGGATTTGTGAAAGGGAGACAAATTTTAGATGGGATCATAGTAGCTCATGAAGTTATACATTCAACAACTTCAAGAAAAGAGAAAGCAATGATCTTAAAACTTGATATGAGTAAAGCCTATGATAGGGTTAAATGGGATTTTCTTTTTGCAGTTTTAGATAAGTTTAGTTTTGGGAAGAAATGGGTTAGATGGATTAAAGCTTGTGTCTCTACAATTTCTTATTCAATGTTGGTCAATGGGTTAGTGATAGAATATTTTAAAGCCAAGAGAGGCCTTAGACAAGGAGATCCTCTATCTCCTTATTTGTTCATTATTATGGTAGAAGTTTTGAGTAGGAACTTAAAGAAGGCTTACAAATATGGGCTTATAAGTGGACTTAAGGTTAGTAATAACATCGATAACATCACCCATCAACAATTTGTAGATGATACAACCCTTTTTGGAAGGGCAAGGATAAATGAGGCCAGAGCTTTGAATAAATTTTTAAAAGAGTACGAAAGAGCTTCAGGGCAAAAATTTAATAGGACTAAATCCAAAATTTACTTCCTTAACACTCCTACTAATATCAAAGCAAGAATTTATAGGTTGCTTCAAATGGAGGAGGTAAATTTACCAACAACTTATCTAGGGATGCCTTTATTTGAGGGGAGAATGAGGATAGATTTATGGAATCCAGTTATTAGTAAAGTTCAAAATAAACTTCCAACTTGGAAAGGTAGATGGTTATCATTAGCAGGAAGAGTGCAGTTAATTAAGTCAGTCTTACAAGCCATTCCAACATATTATATGTCATTGTATTCTATGCCAAAATCAGTTGAAAAAGTTTAATCTATATTATGTGATCCTTTTTATGGTCAGGTTTACATGATAAAAGGAAATTTTCTTTGGTGAAATGGAGCAAGTTGTGTGATGATAAAACTAGGGGAGGTCTTGGTTTAAGAGTTCTTACAGATGCAAACTTAGCTCTTAGGGGAAAAGTTATCTAGAGATTGTACAAAGAGAGTCAAAGACAATGGGCAAGAATTCTTCTAAGTATGTTGATCCCAATGACCCAAGTTTAATATTTACTACATTCTCTCTACCAAATGGTTCTACTCTTTGGAATGGTTTAAAAAATCTATTGATCTTATGATTAAAGGTTTAATATGGGTGGTGGGAACTGGAGAAAAAATTCTATTTGGATGGATACTTGGTGTGATAAAAAACCACTCAATTTAGATCCAATTTTGAAACCTTGGATGAGATTGCTTCAAGACAAATATGGTGATAGGGTTTCAAACATTTTGTACAAGGATCAAGAAGGAAGATACAAATGGAAAGAATATTTTTTTACAAGTATACAAGACATTGATGCTAGGAGGCAATTGAGTAGAAAGATAACAACTATGATTATTTCAAGGGGAGCCAAGGATAAATTGATTTGGGAGTTGAATAGCTCAAGAGAATACACAACAAGAAGTGGATATAATGTTCAACACCAACAAAATAATAATATCACTAGAATATGGAGAGATATTTGGGATAGCCCAAGCATTCCTAAAGTCAAAATGTTTGTTTGGCTAGTAGGTCATAGAAGAATTTTATCCTGGGATAACCTTATGAAAAGGGGTTTTCATGGCCCCTCTCAATGTGTTTTTTATAATAAGGAGGAGGAGAGTATAGACCATCTCTTGGGACATTGCTCAATAGTCTAGAATCTATGGCAATGGATTCTTAATATGTTTGGTAAATGCATGGTGATGAATAGTAGAATTGAAGATTGGTTAAAGCAATGGTAGAGCACTTATAAAAGTGAGGCTTTACAGACAATATGGGATATATCAAAAGATACAATACTTTGGACTATATGGCTAGAAAGGAATAGAAGAATATTTAAAGGAAAGGAAAGCAATTTAGAGGTAATGAAAAGAAGATATGTTTAGCCATAGAGGAGTCTAAACCAACCCTATCAACTCACCCAATCCCTAATTTGGAAGCAGAGAGTCTTGATAGATGGAGTCAAGTCATTAAATGGAATTATGATGTTGGGTACAAGAGAAGCAAAAAGAAGGCAAAGAATATAAAGTGGAAACCACCAGATGTGGAGTGGGTTAAATTGAATTTTGATGGAGCATCTAAAGGAAATCCAGGACCAAAGGAGGAGGAGGAATAATTAGAAATAATAGAGGAGATATTTTGTCTCATTATGCTTTCAATAGTGGATTTAAGACAAATAATGAAGTTGAAGCTTGGGCAACTTTAGAAGGGTTAAAAATATGTAAACAAATGAAATGGAATAGAGTATGGATGGAAGGTGATTCTCTCATAGTAATAAATGCAATTTTGAGGAAAGCAAAGGCTCCATGGAACATACAAGAGATAATTGTGGAAATTCAAGATCTTGCTAAAGAGTTTGAAGAAATCAGGTTTACACATATATTAAGGGAAGGAAACAAATGTGCAGATAAGCTAGCCAATAGAGGGGTTTTGATTGAGGATCGTGAAGTTAAATTCTCCTTTCCATGGTTAGAGGAAGTAGAAAGTTTAGTTGAAGTTGACAAAAAATGTTGATTGCCTAAATCAATTAATGATTAAGATTTACTTTAATGTTTTCCATTGGTAATATCTGCTTTATTTTGTAACAATAATGTGTTTTCATTTAGACTATTTATTATAATTTTTGTGGTTGCACTTGTGTTTCAGGAAGGAAACTAGCAATCCAGATTTGGTAAAGCGGACTATGATAGTGCGATGTTTTGGAAATATTACTCTACTAAGATGCAAGGCATAGATAGTAGAGGTGAAGTTTTGGCATTGTGAAGGTTGCTATAGGAAAATGTCAAGAAAGATGCTAAATTCTGGAGTAATTGTATTCATACAAAAATTTGAAAAGATCCAAAAAATGAAAATCAAGAATTCAAACATTTTATGTAAAATGATGTAGGTTTCTAGCTATAGCATCTCAATTGAGATGAGAAGTGTATCTATTTGTAAACTCTCAAGCTCTAAAGAAGAGAGATGTAATTTTTCAAGGGTGGGGGACCCGAGTACAACCCCTTATTATCCAACAAAAAAAAATAGTCTTTGTCTCCATAAAAATTTCTCACTCCATGGTCTTAAATACAATGCATCTTTATCCCTAAACCAAGGGCCATCATCTTTTATAATATCCCTTATTTTTGAATTGGAGAATAAAATGAGAAAAAATCATTTTGGAAGAAAATTCATGGAGTAATTTGAATTCAATCCCCACTTCCACTTGATCTAATTTTAAATCTGAGAAAAACATGATCAATATAAATGGAAGTTACATATTAACCCTCTATTTTAAAGAACCATTATATCATTCTCAATAATCTTATCCTTATAATTACTTTTGGTGTAGGATCTACTACCAGGTTAAGGTTTTGCCATAGATTCACTCTTTCTATTATCACTTAATAGGGCATACATACTTCTAACTAAGGCATCCTTACTTCTAGTAAGGACTTTCAACAATGACTTTCCTTTAGTTTTTGAGGTTCTCTTAAGATATTGAATAAGAAGACGTAGCACTCACTCCTTACTCACACTTCGCTTTAGTTTCTTTCTCATATCTCTATTCACTTCCAATTCATTTTAAAAATTAAAAAAACATATAAAAGTTTTAAACAAACAACATAATATTTTATAAAAAATATTATTTTATACATTTTAAATTTTTAAAGAAATACAAGTTATTTTAAATTTGAATTGAAATATTAGAAAATAGAATTATATGGACTTATCTTTATTCCTCCTTTAACCAACTTAAACACGCATAAGTGTTAATTTTGATAGATAATAATTATGGAAATACATAGAAAAAACTCATGGCATTACAATATTATATGAAAAAACATGAAACCCTTCTTAAATTATGGAATATATTTATATCAAAAATAAAATAAAAAATAATTTAAATTACCTTTAGTAATCATAAATAATTATTAGTGTTTGAACATGCATACTACATAATACATATAATACATTTTGGTAATATAAATAAATATATGTGTATATATATGTGGAAATCAATAACACTTTTATCTAAAATAAAAATATTCAATTAGGAAGGGGCACTAGGTGAGGTTGCCCCCTAATGGTCCAGGAAAATGGTATGGTGCTTTAACAATCAGTAAATTTGAAGGTTGAAAGAGCATGGAAGGTTGGAGGTTGAAGGAGTGTGGAAGGCTGAATGATGAGTTGACCTTTGGAGTGTCAAGGTTGAAGGAGGGTGGAAGGCTTGGTTGGCTAAAGGAGCATGGAAGGTTGGATTGGCTGAAGGAACTACAATGGAATGCTAGGATGGTTGAAGGAATGTGGAAGGCTGATAAGGCTGAAGGAGCGTGGAAAGTTGGGTTGGTTGAAGGAGCTACATCGAAAGTCTGGGATGTTGAGTGGAAGGTTGGGAAGGCTGAAGGAGCGTGGAAGGCTACTTAGGTTGAAGGAGTATGGAAGGTTGGCCTTTGTTGGGTGGAAGGCTTGTTTGAGATTAGATCAACTGAGGGAACCACAACAACAGGCTAGGTTGTCGAGTGTAGTGCAATAATAGGTCAGGTTGTTGGATGGAAGGTTGGATCAACTAAAACCCCCTATTTTTGTCTTTGATGTGCCTGTGGGTTTGGAACCCATAGGTATTGGGATGGTTTTTCCCTCTTTACAATAGAAAAAGTGTGAAGGATTAGGGTTTATTTATAAAACATGTCTCATATTTTAGGAACTATATCGTTGTGAAAAGTTAACCAATTTGGTTGATTCTTTGACAAACTTGTGCAAAATTTGAATAGCTTTTAAATGACTGATCACATGCAAGAATCTGAGCAATATTGAAGAATATTCAACCTTGTGAATTCAACCATTCGGAACAAGGGTAATGATGACTTTTAAAGTCGTGAAAAATGAAATTGCAAATATTTGTCAGTTACGGTTCGAATGATGGGAAGAGCAATGAAGGACTAGGACTTCAGTGAAAGGAAACTAACAATCCAAATTTGTTAAAGCGGACTATGATAGTATGCTATTTTGGAAATATTACTCTATTAATAGATAGTATAGGTGAAGTTTTGGCATTGTGAAGACTACTACAGGAAAATATCAAGAAATATGCTAAATTTTGGAATAATTGTATTCATATAGAAAATTGAAAAGATCCAAAAAATGAAAATTAGGAATTCAAATATTTTATGTAAAATGATGTAGGTTTCTAGCTATAGCATCTCAATTGAGATGAAATTTGTATTTATTTATAATATCTCAAGCTTTAAAGAAGAGAGTTGTAATTTATCAAGGGTGGGGGACCCAAGTACAATTCCTTATTATCCAATAAAAAAATAACACTTTTTACTAGATAACAAACAGACACAAGTGTTATCATTATAAACTTTAGCTCATTGGATAAAACAAAGTCAATGGGACCAGACCTTTCAAGGTATTAAACTAAGACAACCAACCACCAAACACTCGACTGCCACCATCCTAACCTATCCCCTTTTGGATACATCGTGGTTTAAATCTTGATCTCCAAGGAGAGCCCAAAACCCTTACCACTATGTTGTCTTTATGAAGGAAAATATTTTTTCAATGAGTTTACACAAGTTTTTACGAGGGGTTATGGTTTCCTCATATTGAATGGGGTTTGAACATTGGATCTCTCAAAAAGAAACCAAAATCCTTACCACTATAATAAACTTGTAGCTAATAATATACATATATTTTTTAACATACACCTCAAACACCTTATATCTTTGTATTTTTTTATTACATAAAGGAATTGACAACGGTCTTCATCATATTATCTCCATTGAAATTATTTGAATCCAGAAAGCTATCACTATAACTCCTGACCCGCCTCCATACTACTCTAAAATCTTTCATTCATATATCCTACGTCCATTGTGGATACCACCCATATAGCATTGTCCTAAATGAACATAAACAATGTTAAAATATTTATTTCAAAGTAAACATAACTACCTTTAATAACCATAAATGCACATGGACAGTATTAATTATAAAGTACACATTAGTTTTCTTCTTTTTAATATAAATATTAAAATATCTATTACTAAATAGACATTTAAGGATTCTTTTCTTCAAATATACTTAGATTCATTGATTATTTGCTACAAATATATAATAACAAACTCTAGCATATATTTTCATTATACCATGGTATTCTTTTTTTACAACACAACAATTCAATAAAATGAAACATTCACTAACAAATATTTTATTTATATATTAAAATATATAAATAATAAAATATTTAAAATTTAAAACTAAATTATATATTAATAAAATTATATTACTTAATATAGGATCTAGGTACATGCTTAGGACATAAATTCAATAAGGGTAATGCATTGTAGTTGGTCTAAATCTCTATTTAGGATATTAATACACTCTAGTTAAAACAAGCACAAATAGAGCATTTTTTCAAAAAACTTAGAAGTTAGTGATTTAAAGGATATTGTTTGATAAGTTGGGAAGGTGTCTAAGGATAGAACTTAGCATGATAGAGATAGCTAGTTAGTTTTTTTTTCTAGATAATAAGGGGTTGTTCTCGAGTCTTCCACCCTTGACAAATTACATTTCTCTTATTTAAAGCTTGAGAGTTTACAAGTAGATACACTTCTTATCTCAATTGAGATGCTATAGCTAGAAACCTACATAATTTTACATAAAATGTTTAAATTCTTGATTTTTGTTTTTTGGATCTTTTCAAATTTTTGTATGTATATAATCAATTCAAAATTTAACATCTTGCATGATATTTTTCGATAGCAGCCTTCACGATGCCAAAACCTCACCTCTACTATCTATGCCTTGCATCTTAGTAGAGTAATATTTTCAAAACATCGCACTATCATAGTCCACTTTACCAAATTTGTGTTGCTAGTTTCCTTCCTGAAACACAAGTGCAACCACAAATTTTTTAATATATAGTCTAAATGAAAACACATTATTGTTACAAAATAAAGCAGATTTTACCAATGGAAAACATTTTAGTAAATCTTAATCATTAATTAATTTAGGCAATAAACATTTTTTTGTTAGCTTCGACTAAACTTTATACTTCCTCTAACCATGGAAAGGAGAAATTAACTTCACTATCCTCAATAAGAACCCCTCTATTGGCTAGCTTATCTGCACATTTGTTTCCTTCCCTTAATATATGTGTAAACCTGATTTTTTCAAACTCTTTAGCAAGATATTGAATTTCCACAATTATATCTTACATGTTCCATGGAGCCTTTGCTTTTGTCAAAATTGCATTTATTACTATGAGAGAATCACCTTCCATCCATACTCTATTCCATTTCATTTGTTTACATATTTTTAACCCTTCTAAATTTGCCTAAGCTTCAACTTCATTATATGTCTTAAATCCACTAGTGAAAGCATAATGAGACAAAATCTCTCCTCTATTATTTCTAATTATTCCTCATCCTCCTAGTCCTGTATTTCCTTTAGATGCTCCATAAAAAATCAATTTAACCCACTCCATATCTAGTGGTTTTAATCTTATACTCTTTACCTTATTTTTGCTTCTCTTATACCCAACATCATAATTCAATTTATGTCTTGACTCCATCTACCAAGGCTCTTTGCTTCCAAATTAGGGATTGGATTAGTTGATAGGGTTGGTTCAGACTCCTCTATGGCTAAACATATTTTATTTTTTTGTTGATATATCACATATTGTTTGTAAAGCCTCACTTTTAAAAGTGCTCTGCCATTGCTTTAACCAATCTTCAATTTTGTTATTCATCACCATGCATTTACCAAACATATTAAGAATCCATTGCCATATATTCTAGACTATTGAGAAATGTCCCAAGAGATGGTCTATACTCTCCTCCTCCTTATTATAGAAAACGCATTGAGAGGGGCCATGAAAACAACTTCTCATAATGTTATCCCAGTATCAAAGTTTTCTATGACCTACTATCCAAACAAACATTTTGACTTTCGGAATGCTTGGGCTATCCCAAATATCTATCCATATTCTAGTGACATTATTATTTTGTTGGTGTTGAACATTATATCCACTTCTTGTTGTGTATTATCCTAAGCTATTCAACTCCCAAATCAATTTATCCTTGACTCCCCTTGGAATAATCACAATTGTTATCTTTCTACTCAATTACCTCCTAGCATCAATGTATTGTATTCTTGTAAAAAAATCTTCTTTCCATTTGTATGTTCCTTCTCGATTGTACAAATAGTTTGAAACCTTATCACCGTATTTGTATCAAAGCAACCTCATCCAAGGTTTCAAAATTGGATCTAAATTGAGTGATTTTTTATCACACCAATTATCCATCCAAATAGAAACTTTTTCTCCAGTTCTCATCACCCATCTTGAACCTTTAATAATAAGATTAATAAATTTGTTTAAACCATTCCAAATAGCATAACCATTTGGTAGAGAGAATGCAGTAAATATTAAACTTGGGTCATTAGGATCAACATACTTACAAAAATTCTTGCCCGTTATCTTTGACTTTCTTTGTACAATCTCCAAATAACTTTTCCCCTAAGAGCTAAGTTTGCATTTGTAAGAACTCTTAAACCAAGACCTCCCCTAGTTTTATTATCACACAACTTGCTCCATTTCACCAAAGGAAATTTCCTTTTATCATGTAAACCTGGCCATAAAAAGGATCACATAATATAGATTAAACTTTTTCAACTGATTTTGGCATAGAATACAATGATGTATAATATGTTGGAATGGCTTGTAAGACTGACTTAATTAACTGCACTCTTTCTGCTAATGATAACCATCTACCTTTCCAAGCTAAAAGTTTATTCTGAACTTTACTAATAACTGGATTCCATAAATCTATCCTCATTCTCCCCTCAAATAAAGGCATCCCTAGATAAGTTGTTGGCAAATATGCCTCCTCCATTTGAAGCAACCTACAAATTATTGCTTTGATATTAGCAGAAGTGTTAAGGAAGTAAATTTTGGATTTAGTCCTATTAACTTTTTGCCCTGAAGCTCTTTCGTACTCTTTTAAAAATTTATTCAAAGCTCTGGCCTCATTTATCCTTGCCCTTCCAAAAAGGGTTGTATCATCTACAAATTGTTTATGGGTGATGTTATCGATGTTATTACTAACCTTAAGTCCACTTATAAGCCCATGTTTGTAAGCCTTCTTTAAGTTCCTACCCAAAACTTCTACGATAATAATGAATAAATAAGGATATATATGATCTCCTTGTCTAAGGCCTCTCTTGGATTTAAAATATTTTATCACTAACTCATTGACCAAAACTGAATAAGTAAAGACACAAGTTTTAATCCGTCTAACCCATTTCTTCCTAAAACCAAACTTATCTAATAGAGATAGCTAGTTATGATGTATAAATGACCTGACTTTTAAGTCACTATTGAAATTTTGAAAAAATGCCAAAGAGGCATACAAAAAATGTTTCAAGGAAAAATATAAATATTACTTAGTCGTATGCTTCATTTACAAAATTTATAGTATACCTATTTGTGATATAATTCAATGTTAATAATATAATCTTTAAAATATAATAACAATATTAAAAAAATCCTCCAAAAAAGTTGTAATTTAATATTAATCAAATATGAAATGTCTTTTTAACATTTCTTTAAAGTTTCAATGATGACCTAAAAACTAGGTCGCTTAGACATTGTAAATTTATTAATTTTCATACATATAAATAACAATACAACTTAAAAATTCTTGAAGGGGACTGCTTAGCCCTATGCATCAGCCGTAGAGGTTTCTCACACTACCCAAATCCAAAAAAAATATAACTTAAAAATACTACATCACTTATATCTACAAGCTTACTGTAGTGGTAAGGGATTTAACCTATCTTTGGAAGGTCCAAGGTTCAAACCCCACTTAGTATGAGGGTACCATGATCCCTCATAAAACCTTGTGTAAACTCATTGAAAAAATCAAGTGGCATTAGCTCAATCAGTTAGATTCCTCAATATTTAAGAAGGAGATCAAGGTTCAAATCTTGCCAAGCGATACATGGATTATATCTAAGCTTTGTTATAATACCACTATGTGGTGATGATGTAATACAGGTGGGGCCCGTTTCAATATCATATAACCAATTAAAATAATATTGACATATCACTTAACATGAATAATTCATCTCATTTTTATTTTAAAAATATTAAAAGTTAATTTAACAAACCTTGTTGTAAATCATTGTAAAGGTTTGAGTATTTCAAATAGAAACTTAAGGTTTAAGTATTTCAAATAAATACTTTAAATTTAAAATCTATACAAGTAAAATATTCTTGTTCCATAGGTTGATAATACAACATAAATACCTTCTTTTAGATATATGTATAATGTAAAAGTTTACTTTCTTTTTCCTTATCTTATACCTAACTAAATTTAAAAACACCTTAAACAATCAAATAATTTATTTAACCCGAAGAACTCTTAGGAGGGATATTTGAGCGCCTAGAAGGAGGAGATAACGAATCAATAAGACAATAAAGCCCCAATTGCAAACTAAAAAATACCGTCTGTAGAGGACGAGGAAATCTTGGAAGGAAATGTCCAAGTATGTCTTAATGTTTCACTCCCCTTTGTCTCTATGAATGAAATTCTTCATACCAACTCATTTGCTTGCTTGGGAGATGTGTTACCCGATCTTATTGATACATGCGAGGAAAGTTTACCTCATGATTCATCTAACTCATATAAGGACCTTTGTGTTATGGATAATCTCTATGATTCTACCTTGGGCAATGATTTTAAGATATCATTATAGGGCAAGGATAAAGATATTCTATTGTGTGACTTGAGACCTAAGAAAGGTAAAGCAAGTGCAACACCTAGTAGAATAACTAGTCATAAAAAAAGGATCAGTAGGCATTAGATTTGTATCCAAATATGAGGGACCAACAAATTAGGAGATCGAACAGAGAGAAATAGAGGTGGAGGTTGCCAATGGCACCCAAAAAACTCTAGACCTAGGTGGTGGAAAGAAACAACAATCCAAACCTAAAAAATAATAGTTGCATTGTGGAATGTAAGGGGTCCCAATGCCCCTTCTAAGCACAGAGTTGTATTCATTAAATGAAGTGAAATCAAGACAACATATTTATTTGAGTTCGCATGAGGAAATTGAGTTGGTGGCCCTTAAATTTGATTGATCTTGTCTTTGCCTAATTTGTTGATAAGTTTGGTCTCTTCGTGTTTGGCTCTTGCTCTATAGTGGTATTTTGTGTTGGGTCTTTAGTAATATATTTTAGGTAGTCTTGGTTGATGGAGTCTTTTTGTGTGGCTCCTCAGTTGAGCGTTTTGTCTCTTTGTTCTTGTTTTAGTTTTAGTTTTAGTTTTGGAGCTTTAATGTTTTATCTGTGAAAGAAAGTGTAAAATGTTTGGGAAGCCTTTCAAAACCCCTTACCTCTACCATAATAATAATAATAAATTATTTAACTATATATTAATAGTTATAAAAACGAGGGATCCCATATTTGTGGTTGTTACCTCTTCCTGCCTGGGATCCCTAGTCCCTATGTCCCTGGTCCCTTAACCTGTTGTCTTTTCCTGTTGGTTGTCCTAGGGGTGGGATTCTCTTGGTGGTGCTTTCTGGCTGCTTCCCAATGGGCGGGATCTCCTCTTTGCTGGTTTTCAACTGCTTCCTACTAGGCGGGATTCCCCCTTTTTTTTGGGCAAGGATGGTTTCCTGTTGGGCGAGATGGTTTCCCACGGGGCGAGATTCTCTAGAACCATTGGGTTTCCTGTTGGGCGGGTTTTTCTCATTTCCTACTGGTTTTCTCGGGAGGCGGGATTCACTTGGTAGAGGTTTTTGTTGTTTCCCGATGGGCGAGATCTACACTGGGATGGATTTCAGCTACTTCCCGCTGGGCAAGATTCATTATTTGGTGGTTTTTCGACTGCTTCCCGCTAGGCGAGATTTATTTTATAATGGTTTTTTGCTACTTCTTGTTGGGCGGGATTTACACGATGGCAGTTTTCAGCTGCTCCCCGCTGGGCGGGATCTTCAAACTTACCTTCCTTTGAAATTGGTGGTTTCTTGCTGAGCGAGATTGTTCAAATTTACCTGTTCCCGCTAGGCGGGATTTCTGTTTGTTTTTCATTTTCAGGGTATTGGTGCCTTGGGCCTAGAATTTTGTTGTAATGGCTTATTCTCGGCATGTTATTTCCAACTCTTATGTAATCAGGTTTTGGGATCCTAGTTAAAACCCACTGTAAATACAATAGCTACTTATCAAAAAAAAAAAAGTTATAAAAACAAAATAGTTGTAAGCTTACTACAGTGGTAAGGACTTTGGCCTCTCTTTGGGAGGTCCAAGGTTCAAACCCAACTCAGTATAAGGGGACCCCTCATAAAAACCTGTGTAAAATTATTAAAAAAATAGTTATCAAAACAAAAATAAAAGGTTACACAAATTGAATTCATCAAATCTATGTATAAATTATTTTTATTTAACGCTATACTTTATTCTTAGTGTATCTATATATAATGTATACTTCTTAGAAGGCTACAACTAGTCTAACCAATCAAATTTAAATTTTTATTTTTGTGAGTTTTAGAATAAAATGTTGGTTTCTTTGGTTTATATTATGTTTAACTATAATTTAATAGTTAAATAAAATATTATTAAAGAGGATAAGATTTTGAAGACTTTATTTCCAAGGTTATCTATTCATATTTATGAAAAATTGAAAATCTTATCATTATAACGTGTGATTTTTAATCTAACCACAACTCATGTAAATAATACATTTAGAATGACTATCAATCATATTCATGATTTTTAGTTGCAAGCTTATTACAATGGTAAGGGCTTTGGCCTCTCTTTGGGGAGGTTCAAAGTTAAAACCCTACTCAGTATGAGGGGACCAAGACCTCTTATAAAAACCCGTATTTTTAACTCAAATTAAGCATATAGGAGAACCAAGTTCAAACCTTGGTATGAAGGGACCGAGACCCCTCATAAAAACCTATGTAAACTTAAAATGGGAAGCCCTTCATCTTGGACACGGGCACGGAGTTTTTCCAATACCAAACAATGTCGATGACCTTCATATTCTTAGCAAAATAGGAGGAAGAGGTCGCAGAGGTTTATGAGGGGTGTCTAGGATTGCATGGAAGAGTATTATGAAAAAATTCATCGGAGTGGAGTTTTGACATGCAATTCTATTCAAATATGGAGTACCCTTGCTTAACACACATGCAACACTACAACGTGCAAGGGACTATGGCTCAACCTGTGTTCGAGGCAGTGGGACAATCCTACTTGGGTGTGGTGGAGCTCATCTTGATGATCCAAAATATTAATTACACCTCCAAAGTTGACAAGGTCTACAAAGCCCTCTAGATATGGCAGAAGAGCAATGGGTTCGTTCAAAGTGTATTAATGCTTCAAACCCTTACCATAAATGCAACAAATATTGTTTTTGAAAAATTATGGAAGCAAAGAAACATTAGGAGAAAGAAGAGATATGAGTGAGTGTGAGCCAAGAGGGAGTGCAATATGGGAGGGAGTAGGAGCTAGGATGAAATACGAGTTGGGAGGGAATGCAAGCCAAGATCAAGCCCTAGTCCCAGCCCCACTAGCTAGTATGAAAGGAAAGTCATATTTGAAAATCCTAATGGGAAGTGAGGATGCCCTAGATGGAAGTATGGATGCCCAAGTTGAAGATAAGTGGAAGAGAAAATATATGGCAAGTTCAATCCAAGTAGTAGATGTTACACTAGAAGTGACCATCAATGATGAGATGATTGAGCATGATATAACGGTTTTGAAAAGCATGGGGTTAATATGTAAGTTCCATAGATCATGGCTAGGGTTTTTAGAGATTCAAGGTTGGATCAAGTGGACGTGGGAATTGAATTCAAATTAATGAGTTTTTTTCCTAAAGGTTGTCTCTTGTCATATTTTATAATTCAAAAATTATGAACAAAACATTGAGTTGTGGCCCCTGGTTTAGAGGGAGAGATACCCTTTATTTAAGACCATGGAATGAAAATTTTTCTATTGAGATAAAAACTATTAAGAAGATTCCAGTTTGGGTTAGGCTTTTTGGACTTCCATATCAACTTATCAATAAGGATGTTTTGAAGAATATTGGAAATACCATAGGAGAATTCATCAAGGACTAACTATTAAGGAGAGAAATCATGCTATATATACCATAATATGTGTTGTTATGGATATTTCAAAACCTTTGCCATAATTCATTAATATTAAATATGAATCAAGAGAATTAGATCAACGAGTGGATTATGAAAATATCGCATTTCGTTGTCCCAATTGTTATGAGACTAGCCACTTGGCAAGAGTTTGCAAAGTGGAAACTATGAAGAAACAAATATAATATTTGGTCATAAGATAAACTTCAAGGCAAAGCAAGGAAATCATACATTAAAAGAAGGTAGAGTAGATCAAGGATATTTCACTCCTAAAGAAGGGGTAAAGAAAGCCTATCTATAACATCTTATGGAAAAGGCCACCATAAGTCACTTGGATCAACAATTAGCAGAAACAAAGAAGGATATAAAGGATGAGAAAATACAATATGTAAATTTAAGTTTAAAAGTAATTAAAGGTGCAAACGTAAATGTGGAGGAAAATCCTAACATGAAGACGATAGAAAAGGTCAAGATATTTCCAGGTAAATCATCTTCATTTTTCTCAAGTAGTAGAGAATACTCTCCTAGTAATAAAATGAAAGCGGTATAGAGGTTATCCCTTGCACTCTAGGGTTTCAAGAATGGTGTAATAAAGAAATGAGGAAGGAGGAAATTTGTAACAATTTAAGGTTTTTAAGGAAGAATAAGAAGGTTATTACTTTGGAAGAACATCCTTGCACTTTAGGGTTTCTATGGCAATACAAAGAAGAATGTGCTTTTGAGGTTTTTCCTTGCTCTATAAATCCTACACAACAAGACAAACCTATAGATGTTAAGTTTTACTTTGAGCCATGTGAGAAGATTGAAGAGATGGATGAAGATGAAATTATTAGTAGAAATGAAAAAAAAAAGAGGAAGACCCAAGAAGCAAAGACAAAGTGAAAAAGAAACCCAAAGGGATATTGATATGGGGAAACAAAAGCAAATATTGCAAGTGTTAACAAGAAGTGGGGCTAAACCCACAAATATAAATAAAAAATAACAATGAAAATAATATCTTCGAATATTAGGCACATGAATAAGAATCCTAAAAAAATGTATTAAGAAACTCATAGATTGTTATAGACAATATATTTATATTTATATATATGAAAAATGGGCATCAAATATTTTAGCCATTCATGGTGTTGAATTTCATCTTGACAAAATTTCAATTTCGGAAGGTATTTGTATGAAATGATAAAAATAAGTTGATTGTAAAAACTTAGCGGTGAAGAAGATAACAAATCTCTTCGATAAGAAAGGTAGACAAAGAATATTTTTGTAATATATTTATAAATATAAAAAAGGGGCATGAAATATTTTAGTCATTCATGATGTTGAATTTTATCTTGACAAAATTTCTACCTCATTCTTTGTGTGCATGTAATATACTTAGAAATCCAAACAAACATTAAAATTATATAAGTATCCTTCAACAAAAATAGGTCTCAAATTTAGGAGGGGTCATGGTTGGGAAGAGACTGCTCAGCCTACATGTCGATCATAAGGGTTTCACACAATAACGAAATCCAAAAAAAAAACATTAAAATTATATAAGTATCCTTCAACAAAAAATTGAATAAATATTTTCTTAAAACTTAACAAATTAAATTAATACTATTTATTTATATATTTTAATATATATATATATATATATATGGGAATCGATTACATCCACAGTCATTTTCTACTACCAAGCAAAGTTTAAATCTTGGGGTTGCTTCTTATAACCCTTATTCCACCTCGTTATTGTTTATTCAGGTGTGAAATGGATCATCGATCGCTTAAGATTGCTATTATTGTCGTCGAGCTGGCACACACTCAAAAGATTAAGGTTATTGATAAGTATAACTCTCAAATTTAGGAGGGGAAATGGTTGGTAAGAGACTGCTCAACCCTGAAGGTCGGTCACATGGGTTTCTCACAATAACCAAATAAAAAAAACATTAAAATTATATAAGTATCCTTCAACAAAATATCGAATAAATATTTTCTTAAAATTTAACAAATTAAATTAATATTATTTATTTATATATTTTTGTAGGTCCCGTAAGAGAGAGAGCAAAAATATATTGAATCATTAACCTTATCAATACAATAGTCTATGTTTAAATAATAGACTAATAACCAATAGTGTAGAGAATCTCGCTAACTACCCTCTAACAATAGAATAGGGAGGGAGTTGCGTGATGCTAACCACTAACCTAGGTAGAGAGTTCTAACCATAACACTAACCTAAATATCTGACATAAGATATTTAGGTACTTACCTAGTTTAACCATGAGGTAAAATATCTCATGGTAATTACATAGAAAAGTAAATGTAATAACCCCATGTAGTGTAATGCAATACACTACCTTATTTTAACCTAACATCCCCCCTTTATTACATTACTTTGATATACAAAGTTTGCTCCGAAACAATTGAAATTTGACACGTCCAAGTGCCTTTGTAAAAATGTCTGCAACCTGTTCGTCGATGGGAATGTGTTGGAGCTTGATTCTATGCTTAGGAACTTAATCACGAATGAAATGACAATCTGTATCAATATGCTTAGTTCATTCATGATGCACTAGATTCTTGACCAAGTTCAAAACACCTGACTTGTCACAAAACATGTGAATGGGAAGTTTCTTTGGTAGGCCCACGATAGCCAAGATGCGACTTAGCCATATCGCTTCACACACAGCTCCATGTGCAGCACGATATTCTACCTCAGTTGAAGATAAAGCAACCACCGTTGCTTTTTACTATGCCATGAGACAAGATCAGATCCAAGATGAAAAACATAGCCTGATGTTGATTTTCTGTCATCTATGGATCCAACATAATCAAAGTCAGTATAACTCTGTAAGAAGAATGAGTTATTCTTCTTATACTCTAGACCATAATCGGCACTACCTTGAATGTAGTGTAGGACTCTCTTAGTTGCTTTCCAATGGGAGACCTTTGGTTCTTGCATGAACCGTGAGAGATAGTTTATAGCATAAGTAATATCTGGTCTAGTATTAGTCAAATAGATGAGGCTTCCAATCATCTGTCTATAAAGTGTTCCATCTACCTGTGGTGAGTCTTCATATCATGATAACTATAGCCCTGATTCCATCGGTGTTGCTTTGGGTTTACAATCAGTCATACGATATTTTTCTACTAAAGTCTTGGCATACTTTGTCTGAGTCACCCTAAGATGATTCTCTTTCTGTTCTATCTCAAGGCCAAGACAGTAGT